>JANSTU010000231.1:0-19604 GCA_027564075.1 Bolitophila hybrida
TTTTGAATTATTTAATAAGTATAAGTACAATATTAGAAATACTCTCTCGGGCACGATCGCTAAAAAGGTACATTGACATTTATAATATAGCGGGTAAATAAATGTATAGTATAAATTGATTCGCATGTAACTTAGCAGCTCTCTTGTTTACAGATCTTGAAGTTGTAACAACGTACGCTCGGCAATAAATATTATTATTTTATTCGTCGTTTTAATAAATATATATTTAAGTGTTTCCATACACTCTGTGTTTCCATACACATTAAATCCCTTGTGTTTTGTACATAAGTACACTACAGTGGCTGAACGCCTCATTAGACTAAACGGCTTATTTGGCCAAACGAATAAATAACAGTTCATGTATTTGTTACAATATTTTCATAGATTCTATGAACCGTAGGAAGGATGTAATGTTTCCGATACAATTCAATCTATTAAACCCCGAAAATATAATGGAACCTCTGTATATAGCTTGATAGATAGCTTTTCAGATGAGGCACAGACCAACTATGGTAGTGTGCGATTTATACGGATTTTATTCTTGGTTCTACAGTTTGAAGATTCTTCTATTGGTGGCCTATCCACGGGTTCAAAGCCTTCACGGGTTTGCCGTTCAGATGCAACGTTATAAGTAAAAACGAGGGTGGTATCGTGCCTTCAAGTACGCGTCAGCAAAATCATAATTATCGAAAAAAGGGCCTGTGCTGACCCCGACCAGGCTGGCCCCAAAGAATCTGGTTGGCTGACATCGCCGTCTTCATGTCCCTGTTGGTAAAAGTATCATTTGAAACTTGGTCTTGCAAAGCGTTTTGGGTCACTTAGAACATGTTCATCTATATACTTTCATAAAAAACGCCATTGGAGTGGGGTTGTGCTGTTTCAACTGTCAATGATGACTTCCAAAAAACTATACATTTCCTTGTCTCGTGCTAAAAAATACGAGTTTGTTGCTGTTGGCGAGTTTCCATAGACGGCGAGATATGCACTCTTCGTTCAAAAAAGATTATCATTTACAACACGGTGCTGATGATAATGATCGCACCTCAAACTTGTGAGATGGCACACATGTGGTATCGTGGTTCTGACTTACTCGTAATCCTAATTTACAAAATTCAACCAAGTCATCTGAGTCGATTATGCTATTGTCTGTACGGCTCAGACGGTTATGGATTCACATATGATCGCTGTCACTACAAATTCGCGTCAAAGAACAAGTTTATAACACGGCCTTCATATAAAAAAGTTAAATCGAATATGCATACCCTAAAAAGAGATAAGAACATAAAAGCATTTCTTGTATTTTTGTGAGTGGTAAAATAAAACAATGGTGATGGTAAAATATTAAAGTTAATAAAGAGTTATCTCAATCAGACACATTATTCTGTTCAAATTTGAACCCTCACTGTAATTGGGGAATGTCCACCAACAATTAAAGGATGTTTTGTGGCGGGATGGGGCTTATTTAAGGGAAATAGAGCGCACACACTTAACGTTTTTATTTTATAAAAATATAGTTCGTCAGTTTCAGGTTTTAGCACGTAGATTATAATTTATTTATTTGGAATAACGAGGTATTCCATCGTTGGAGAACAGATTTTCCACTATCTGACAAGTTGTGTGAATCCGTATATAAAAGTCAATCAATGCATCCGATATGCCGGCCCCATGTCCCACAATGACCATGACCGTAAATGTGAAGCTTAGTCATACTTTGCAAATGGTATTCAAACTTCAAAAATATTAATTGAGATTTTTCCAATACAAGCACACTCTAAAAGCAATACTTTATGCAAAAAAGTAAAAAGCGATCGACAACAATAACACAATATAAGAGATTGTATATAATATTAATAATTTTCAATAAAATCTATATCAAATGTTTATTGTATTATTTGGGTATAGTAACGTGTTTCTTACTATTTACGTTTTATTTAATTGTAATAAATCAGCACACAATTGCATTACAGATACATACAATTTGTAATAAAAATCTAGAGTTTGATATGATATTGATATTTTAATGTAATTAAATCCTCATCAACGCAAATGCTAACAGGTTATAAAATATAAAGTCGCATCGAGCTATAGTTTTGTTGACTATTAATTTATTTCAAGGTTACTCTCGAGAAACAATCTCACATTTGGACTTTTACATTCAAAAACTCGAGCCGTTTTTTTATATTATTACATCTCAGCAAGACTTTGCACAACATATACTTTTTTTATTATTATTAATTCATAACATAGTAAGCGTCAAAACAATATTTAGGTACTCATAGTGAATTTTAGACAAGGTGCTCACAAACAAGACAAAAAACTCGCCTAATAATATAATAAAAAAGAATATTGTGTCTGTTATGTGTCAAGGTAATTTTAATGCGCGCGGCCAAGTGAATTTATCGCATCAGTTCCGCTGTATAATGGTCCGGCTCGCGGTACTCACTCACTAATACCTGTAGTTATATAGGTGTATGCTCACTTTTAGTGTATTGATGTGATTCTACTAGTGATAAGTACATATGTTATTATTATAATCTATATGCAGAAAATCCCATCGATATTGACAATTTTAGTGCGGTACAGACACTAAATTTTGTTGTTTTTAATTATATTTTATACAGTACTCAGCGAATTGCGTCAAAAACATGCCGATAAAAACTCACCTTACGCGCAGTGAAATAATAACAAAAAACACATTTTGTTTGTTAACATGTATATAATTTATAAAATATTATTAATTATGTAGGTAAACTTCGGAGTCGTGCTAATATTACATTTATCCAGTAAAAAATATTTCTTATTTTATTTCATGCAACAATTGAACTCTCATAGAAATAACGGTTGTATGCTATAATTGCAAAACCAGCTCACGCGACAATGTCTCGCATGCAAACGAACAGACTCAACGTAAGAGTTCAACGTGCACGCAAGCTACGAACCCAACGCACACAGGTGTTCCATTACAGAAATTCTCGTTCCTTTCTCATCGTTCCACACAACTACTATCAAATAATGTATCTATTTTATATTACTGTGGCATTGTAAACGCACACAGTCTTTTATAGTCTCGCATGCGAAACGAACAAGGTAATAATAGCGCTATAGATCGTTCGCCGAATTCAACGTCTCTCAGCAAATACACAACATTCAGTTGATTGTTTGGCGTCGTTCGAATAGGATCGTTTTGCTCGTCATCGTGCGTTTAGGAATTATTATATTTTTTTTTTAATACACCGATGTTTCGTCTGTGAATCGAATAAAATTGTGCAACTTATTAAACATTCAAGGTGAACCTTGTTAAGTTCAACAAATTCTTCTGCTTTGCAAGCGATACTCGCGAATGTGCTTTATTTCCTTTGGAATACCGGATTACCACATCGAACGTTGACTCCAAGAAACTGGATTCTAGCATGACTATTTACAGCAAACTTGTTCAGATCATCTTAGTAGCATTTTAAAAAAAATGGAAGGTAGGTTGCATTTGCAAATAAAACATTTTTTGTTTTATTGTTTAGGTGATATTTTACATGTTTTAATATTCTATAATTCACATGCGTATGTCTTGTATTTTTATTTGTTATAAATCTAAGATAAAAAATTAAAATTAATGTATGACGTTAATTTATAGTAATTTATATAATTCAATGATTATTTATGAACTTCCTGTCTTTTACATGGCCAATAACTACGATTTTTATGTGTAATTATAAGGACATTATATTTAAATGTAAATGTAAATGTTTTGTATAATTTCTTATAGTTATATCTATAAGTATATAAATATTGTTTTTGTAAATAATTATTTAAAAAAAACTTAGAAGGAAATTAATAATAATTATCACTGATGCTCAAATTAACACTAATTCAGGGCCCTGTTTCTGATTAACAATATTGACGCTATTTACCGTTACTCAATAATGTCACGTCTCTGATTTACATTATTGTGAAATACCGTGCAAATGGCAATATTTCCATGAAGCAAAACTAAATATTATTTTTTTTGAAAAAATTTCGATAAAATGTGTGAAGGATATATATCTCTTCCATGGATCTTGTTAAAGAAAATATATTTATTTAAAATCTGTTTGGTTAATTAGATGACCGAAAATAGCAATATTGTAAGTAATAATGCCATCAATGCCAGTAATACTGTTAATCAGTAACATGCCCAGATTATACTAATATGCTATCATGAATTGGAAACAATTTATTTTTTTAGTAGTAGATAATAAACTACTTAATTATACTATTATTAATATGAAAAACCATAATTATTAACACGATGAACATTTTTTTTCTGGAAAAAACTTCACCATAAATGAAAATAATGCATCTGTAAAATAAAATTAAATCACACAAAAAAATATTGCTCACCAAAAAAATATGACAGAAAATGCAAAAAATGCATAGTGCATAATTCAAAATGAACACCTAAGTCGTTATGAAAATTTAAATAAGGAGCTTTACAGGGTACTTCAGCAACCCACGTAATTCAACAATCCACATTCTATTGCATTAACAAAATGCCATTTAAAAGAGCTACAGGATGGCTAGTGGGCGTTAGCTTTTTTGTCTCTATCTCTGTTAATGATAATCGGATTTAGTTCATTTTTTTTTATTTTGATTTGATTGATCAGATGCTCGAACTTTTTTTATGAGACCGGCGTAAAATACATATATATATATATATATATAATTGTATTGTGCTTTAAAAAGCCTAATATTATTTTGTATCTAAACGTTCGAGCATCTGAGCCGGACCGGATAATTAATGTCAACCAAAAAAATTACAAAAATATAGTTTTTGGAATCTACGCCCCAAAGTTTTATTTTTCTTAAGGGTTGACGGGTTTTATTTATCTGTTTATATGTGATACCTATATTTGAATTACATATCAATTGATATGCCATTACTCCCCTACCCAATTTTTTTTAAAAATTTAAGCCGAACTTTGAAAATGTATATAAATGTCGGGGGTTTCTCCCAGAGCTGTATAAATTATCTTCGGCTGCTGGCTCTGAAAATATTACGGAATTAAATCGGATTTAATTAACCTTTTTTAAATTATAAGTATTTAAACTACCTATCGATCCTAGTACTACAAAATTATTAGGGTTTTTTTAATGATATCATTTTAATGATGTAATTTTTTTGCCTCTCGCCCACTAAATTTAATTTTTGCCTAACAATTTTCTTCTATAAATCAGATATTTTTAAAAGCGAAAGTTGTTGAAAGTTGTTTCCAGGCTACTTCAGCCATAACCTGTAAAAATGTTATGTTAATTGTGAGCTTATTGTGAACTAATTCCACTAATACAAATAACCTTCGATTTAATGAATAAAATATTATACATTTATACATTATGAAATACTGATTATACTTCATAGTTCAATATTCCCAAATTTACTACTAACAAATAAATTGAGTTATCTTAAATAATCCATATTCTAAATACGCAGTTATTTTTAATCGACATCATTCAAGGACAACCATACATATGATAAAAAAACATACAAATAAAATCAATGTATATATTCAGTTGTCTTTAAATGCCAATAAGGAAGTAAACTATAAACCACAGAACGCTTCTATTTTTATACTGTTTTATTGTGGCGGAACGTTGAGATCGTTTCACCACAAACACACACACACACAAATATACAGTAAACAATTATACAGCTTCTCTTTGCATGCGGCAAGTTCAAGATCAATACCTAGCGCGTACAGGCGTTTTCTGTGCAATCAGCCGATGCCAATGAAACAACGCATAAATACCTGTTTTTAAGTAAATTTGTTGTTGATTTTCATAAACTCGCACACGTGTATTACATTTAATAATCGGTGAATCGTAATTCATAATTTTCTGTTCGATTAGATTTGTATTAAATTAGTCTTAATTAAATACATAGAGTTATATACAACTGCTACGTTATTCCATTAACGTAGCAATAATTGGCATTGTTTTTATTAAATATTTAGCTGATTTTTCATCGAGATTTTGTTTTTTTCTGTATATGTATAGATATATCATTTCTGTTTTAAAATAAAATTATAGTAATTTATAAAATTTGTCCGGATATATTGTGTTTTCCTCATTGACCCCGCGTCATCAGTATTCAAAGGGTGTCATTCACCGCGGCAAACGCACTGGCTTGAAATCGCCTTGATAGGCAACTCACGATCACGGTAGTTGGGTTAAATACACTATGTGAGCATAATATTAATTTCAAAAAATGTTTGTCATGTTACGCAATTGTGTTCATTGTCATGGTCACATAATGTCGCGAACGTGTATTGTATGATCTTATATAGTTAAAATAATGTAAACTAAAAAAAACAACGAAAATTGTTAGTAATTTGGGAGCTTGCATGTTTTCGGTTGTAATCAGCAATTGCCGGTCGTTGTTTTATAGCAATTACTTTAATGAGTCTGTAAAAACCTTTTTTTTATTGGTTCCTTTTGTATTGTATAATATTAAATGCTAATTATGAATTATGAGTAGACTTTTGATTGAATTTTATAATTTTTAAATTACCTTTAAATTAAAAAAAAAATATTTCCATTTGTAAATTTGTGACGTGACGCATCCAACCGTGACTAGAGGCTTGAATTTCGATTGTCCAAAAAATAGCAAAAATATCACTACTGTAAAGGTCATCTCATTGTGATTAATGTGTTCACTTAATTCGTATGTACAATAAAACAAATCTAATATTATTTTACATTTAGATTGATATGTGTGTAATTTGTATAGTTTTTTTTGTCTATATAACCTTTTACTACAGATATTTCGTGAACTTGACATCACATTTTCGTATGCAAATTGCGATTTATGTGGCCTAGAAAAAAATTGGCAAAGTTACGCATGATGTGCTTAAAATTTGCAGTAGAAATAAGAACAAGAACATCGTATATTTTTATAAATAAGTATATATGTGGATAATGGTTATTTGATTTGTTTTTTTTTTTTAATTCAATAAGCATATAAACATTCATTGAAAAGGTATAATTTGTAAAACAAGTATTTCATATATAAAAATAAGCTCACTAAAACCGGTGCTTAGGCCTTTGCACAGTGGGTCACCCATGGGAAGATGTCAGACAATCAATTTCTATTAAGAAAATACCCCATTTTTTGATTTGATACTCCACAAACTTTGACAATCGAAAACTTCTTATTGGAAAGGAGAGGTTATAATATAATTTAATATATATATTTTTAAAATCAATTGATTTGTTCGAATAACTAAGTTTTAAAAATTAAAAGGTTATAGGGGAACTGCAATGTTATCATAATTATGTGGAGATCAGGCCTTTGGGTTTTTGGATTTAGAGAGTCGCTGAATTATACTATTGCTTTCAAAATAGAAGAAGAAGAGGATTTTAATAATATTTATTTTTTAGCTTTGATGACCCTGTTGTATTGCATGCATATGATCTGCTATTTTATAGAGGGAGGAGGCGCAACGTGTTTTTAAAGTTCTGGTGAGATCCCAGAATTAACTCAGCTAGGAAGTGAATGGAGGTGGTGAATTGTCGTGCATTCTGACATTCCTATTTTGTGAAGATAATAGTAAAAATTTTCAGTGAACCAGTAGCATCCCGCAGTCTAAAGCCAAATGCCGGCAACCATGATTGATCGCTGATTTAAATGTATATTTATATTTTCAGTTATTTGCGATCCACTATTTTACCTTAGTAAATCAGTTCAGATAATATTCAGTAAAAATAAAAAAAATACAACTTTTAAATGTAAAGTATTAAAGAGGTCGGTGTTTAATTGTTTCTTTTTTTATTTTTTATTTTACTATATTTTTTAAAAATTACACGAAATTTGCCGAATTCATACCGAACTTGATCGAAGAAATGGCACTTTTCGTTACATATTTTTCATCGGTACCCCCGACTAAATCATTTTCAATGATAAATATTAACTGTGTACCAAAAATACTGAAATGTCACTATTTAGAATTATATTATATTTTCAGTTATTATAAAACATTGAAACCACGGTTGAATCTCGGTAATTTAATCTCCGTTAAAATCGAACCGAAAATTAACTGCTTTAAGAGCATGATATATTTTATGTTATGTATTCCAAACATTGCTAAAATATAGTTGAAATTCGGTAAAATAAAATATTGGAGAGAGTGAGCAAATCTAAAAATTACTAAACCGTAAATGTTAACATCACACAAACAAATTTAATAATATGTCGCAAACTACTAAAATACAGTTAAAATATTGATTATTATTGTACGGTACGAGAAATCCTTTAAGATCATCACTTCATAATATTCAGGGTATATACAAAATCTGCAAGGAAGAATTAATGGTATTTTTTTTAACAAAATATAACTGAAAATCATTGTAACAGTGTAAGCTGTGGCGTTGATGATTCACAATTCCGAATATAAATAGCAAGATAGATCTCGGTACATAGAGATATCTTAAAAATATGCGCATTTGCCCTGCAAAGATGTTATAGTCGCGTCAGGGCAAATTTTGGCTACAAACCATAGGGGATGTGTTGTATGTGTTAGAGCACAGTAGCAGAAATAGAAGTACCACAGCACAAACAGATTAACCTTAAACCAAATAATCCCGTTCTTGTGGCCATTTTATAATAATAATAATAATATACGAAACATGAATAAGAGTAACTTGATGCTAGTGTATCTACTAATATTATCATTTGATAAAAATCTAACCATAAAGATGACCTCTCAGTGGATCCTGTAATCCCTTGTGGGACATAGGGCCAGTGTGCGCTGCGATGATCTAACACCCTCAACACATCCGCGATGGTTGGGAGTCTTAATTTGCCTTGACGCGAAAATTACCTATCATAATGGAAAAAAGGAAAACATTTCTTAACTTTTCATCTATTTTGTACGCCTTTGATAGTTACCAATATAAATTTAGTTTTTGTTCCTGATGATTTTTGTACATTTTTTTTATCTATATATATATATATATATATATCAGTGAGGTTACCTGTGTTCTCGTATCTTAGTTCTCTGGTAGATTTCTACTTCTTCAAAGTTTCTACGAAAACAGATATTTTAGATTAGATGTGACATTTTTTTTTTTGGAATTGATAGTTTCATTCCAAATAGAAGAATGACTATTAGGAGAGATTTTCGGATTCAAAAAAGTAGGGTTAGGTATGGTTTGGAGAAGAATGCAAAAATATTGGAATTAAATTGACGAAAGTGCAGTAATTCCAATAATATTACCTAGATATATATTATACATACATAGTTTACTCTTTGTACTGGATTGAGGCCAAGATGATTTATTGTCCGAAGACCTTTCATTCTTTTTTTCAAAATCATTTCGGTTTTTCCGGGGTGAACTCTCAACACATCCCCGATTGCACATTGTGTATAATTTTTAAGTATTAAAAATATTAATAAAAAACGCAAAATAACTTTAAATATAATCAAAAATAAGATTTTAATGGGTTTCGAAACATTTTTATAGATTTGGGATATTATTCAAATGTTTGAAGTCGAAATATTGTTGCGTCACTGTGCGAAGCGGTCAAGTCTGCTAACAGCATAGCGCCGACATTTTCATTTTTTGCCGAGGTGTACCTAGTTTGATAGTAATAATTGCTACACAATCACATCTATGAAAACCCAAAAATATCATCAAAGATTTCTGGAATATAATGTTTGAAAGCTTTTAAAAGCAATTTGCAATTTGCGCACACCAATACTTTCACAAACATCATGTGTTCTTATACAAAATAACATATAAAATCTGTCACTCCATTTGAAGTTTCTATTCCTCTGTACACTGTCTTATTTTCAGATAATATTAAAATAAAATATTTGTTTGATCGTGAAGGTGAAAAAGTTAAATATTTCGTGTGTTCCCAATATTTAATTTGCAAAAAGTATAATGTGGAAAGGCATTATCTATCTTTACGTGCTGTAAAGAAAAAACAATATATTTCATTAGAAAATGAAGCTAACGAGGAAGATATTGAAGATAGCTAATTTTGCTGTGTGCATGATGATTGCCAAATTAAAAAAGTGTTTTGGAAAAAGCAGAGAAATTAAATTGCAATGAATTTATAAAGAATTTTGCTTTTTTTCAACAAATATCCAATTTTACATACTGAAATGTTAAAAATATTATAATTTTTTGAATCAACTTGGTTGTGTGAAGCAAATTCAAAGCATGAAGCAATAACTGAAGCAAGTTTAGAGCATTTTTTGCTACTTTCAACCAATATTAATTTTGATGAAATTATAAAAAAAATTATATATTAGTTTTGAATGTGTTTTTAATGTTAACAGTACATACACATTTATTGAAAGCTCTGAAAGCTCATGCATTTTTGCATTGTAGGGCATACGATGCAATCTCGAAAGAAGTATGTTATGAATGGATAATAAGGCCAATAACAATTTATTCGACGTCTGTTTTAATTTCTTCTGTAGATATATAATTGCAGTGCAACAGTGGACACGCGTAGCGAAGAGAAGGCACGGACCTTACACAAGACTCGTTTTCCCTACTCCTGTACCCTCCTGTACTCCTGTACCCAAATGTCGCAGGCAGGATAGTATTGGGCAGTGGACATTGCGTCTCCTATCCCCGTAATATCTGATGAGGAGTGACGACCTCACGCAGCCGATCATTTGGAGATGTTACTGGGCAATGAACATTGCATCTCCTATCCCAGTAATGTTTAGATGAGGAGTAATGCCCTCACGAAAACAGCCGATCGTTCGGGGTAGGCCCGTATAAACCTAGGTCGAGTACAGTCTCGGCCGAAACGGTTCACATAGCCGTAAATAGGTTCCGCCAGTGAGCAGCAACATTGTTATTTGCTCATTGCCCCATCACGGTTGATGTGCCTAACGGGTGCTGAAACGCGGTGGCTGTGGGCGATATACCCGTTTGTGGGTGCGTTAGTTACTTGCACTTATGTGTATCATGCAACTGGAGAAAAGAATAATGTACCCAAATAGAAGACGAAGACGAACACAATTTCCCACACCTTATAGATGTCGTGTTTAGTTTGAATCAATAAGAATATAAGGATCTGATGTTTCGGTGTCTATTTTAAGAATTTGAAAGGCAATTTAGTCTAGTCGTTTTATTTAAACACTAATACAAAGACTCTATATCTCTCTTTAGAATCTTCCTTGTAGCAGTAGAATTATTGGATTTCGAATGGTAAAATTACGCAAAAAAAAACATTTCAAAAAAAAATTAGTAAATGTAGGTAAGAGTTTTTGACCGAGGGTACAATACAAGGGTATAATTTTAATCTTTTATTTCCTTTGATTCCGCTTTCCTTTTGAAATCAGTAGTCTGAGAACTGTCTACTAGACACTTTGAGCACGTTATCATCAGCCAATACAGTTTGCCGAAATCCAATGTTGGTTGAATCACGATTTCTTGATTAATTGACCGAATAAAAAAAAAATACGATAAGCAAAATCAGGATTGGCAGAATGATACGAATTGTCCGACACATTTCTGACAGTGTCTTTAAAAATAAACCACTTAACTAATTGTATTAGTCTCTAATCGTGATTCAGCCAATCGTATTATTCTACCAATCGTGTTATTAGCCTTCGGACAATTGATGATGCGCAACGTCAAAAATTGCGACAAATGCGCTGAATTGGTCGAGAGAGATAGGCATAGTAGCAGCCGTAGCATTGGCCAAGAGCTGGGCATGAGTCATCAAACCGTTATAAACCATTTAAAGTAGCTTCGATTCACAAAGAATCTTGATGTATGGATGCCACACGAATTGACGCAGAAAAACATCTCTTGTCCGTATCGACGCATGCGAATCGCTGCTGAATCGGAACAAAATCGACCCGTTTCTGTCCACGGCGAACGAGATTGGTAGTCGGAAGTTGGCCACATAAGAGGCCTGTGAAAATTGGCACTCCGAGTTTTTTGCCAATAGAGAAGCGAGCTTCTATAAGAGGGGCATTATAAAGTTGGCATCTCGTTGGGAACTAGTCATCGAACAAAACGGCGCATATTTGACTTTAATCGAATGATTGTAACCAATTTTATGAATAATTGAAATTGACACCCTACTATGTCGTTGCACGGTTTATGAGAATTGGGTTGCTGTATTTTTGTATTAATAAACATTGTATCCCTTAGAAGACCAAGTCATCTGTATATACTAAAGAGTCTTAATGATCTGAGGGATGAACTCATTTACCTGGTTGGTGTACATATTATATTAATAAATAACCTTTACGTATATTATATTTTAAAATAAACAATAGATTTAAATACACACAAAATCATTTATGAAAAAAATATGTTTATTCAGTTATTATGTGGTTGTATATAATAAGATGGTTCGTATTATAGATAAAATATATATTTTAAAAAATATTTATGACATTGCCACCAAAGCAGCGCATATCATTATCGTTAGTCCGGCAATATTTAAACCCGATGCAGCTGACATTGTCCTGCTCCCTCCTAATGTATTTCCCGGTGACGTTCCGTTCTCGGACTTTTGAGCTGCAGCCTGTACTGTGCATTTCTCTCCACAGTCTTCTTTTTCGCAAATGTCGCAAAGTGTAGCCTCTTGTGTATCATAGAACATTCGAGCACGGCGAGCTAGGCAAAAAATAAATCACTAATTTACCATACAAATAAAAAAATAGTGCAAAAATAACTTACAATTGTCATAGTAATCGTAAACTGTTACCGGTGCAGGCTTCTGATTGGCTACCTTGTGTGTACGGAAAGCATCCAGAGTTGGGCACACTTCTGTACGACCCAAATTATCAAAGTAAATCACTACAACTGTATCGCCGTTCTTGGTCTCGACCTTCTTTACATTATTCGATGATTCCAATGATGGAATCGTATCCAGATCAGCAGTGAATCCACTGGGGAATGCCACCTCCATGACTGCCATGTTTGATTCGTTAACACCACCAGCCGGAATGAAACTATCAAGATAAAATTCGTCGTGTTCCTTAACTTATTTATTATTATTTCTTTATAGTATATGTTACCTTGAGCAAACTGTCAAATGCAAATAATCTGGATTGGAATTCTTGTTTACTACCGGGTCCAAGGTGAAGCGTGGCCAGGCGCCAGTAACATTAAGATTGTACTTGTAAGACAGTTGAAATAGAGCAAAACCATGTCCTGATGCACTGACGTTTAGTTTTCGAACAGTGCTCGGAAGCTTATGGTAAATACACAAATATTTTAAATATAAAAAAAATATAATTTATACAAATCTTACCTCGTATGACTGCAGAATTATCGAGTTATCACCGTTTATATTCATTCGTGTCTCGGCACCTGTATTATAGTTAACAACCACTTGTACATTATTTGCCTTTGACGAAATCTTCTCAGCAAACTTGGCCAAAGCTTGAATACCGACAACTGTGTCTTGTGTAGACTGGAAGCCACCTTGATCATTTCGCTGACTCAAAAGCCATTTCATGATTGGCAAACCATCGGTAAAGTGTCCAGCTTCCAAAATGGCCAATAAACCGTAGGCACTCATCTCTACATTAACCGAATTTGGTTGTGAATTCCAGATGTTCTTTTTATCAGACTCGGCTACCGGTTTGCTCCACCACTTTTTATCGCCTGTAATAAAATGACTATGTTTAGTTTTGAGGTAGAATAAAATAGTAATATATACCATCTGTCTTAGCTTTTTGGTCAAAAGTCTGAAGAATAAAGTCCTTGGAGTTGTGTTCAGCAAGTTGTAGAGCATACGATGCCAAAGCTAGAGAGTACACATCATCGAGATTCTCCAGATTTCGAACAATGTAGTCCATGGCCTTGTTGATATTGTTTCGATATTTCGGAATTTGATTCTATATATCGTAAAATATGTTGTATTAAATTATAAATACTTGTTGAAATGATCAAAATTATTGTAATAATGTATTCTACAAATGTTGAAATTGTCATACGTTTGTAATAGAAAGTTAGTTAATAAATTGCTCTTAAAAGAGTGCCAAAAGAGAATCGAAGAAGTACTTCGATCAAATTGTCCAAATAAATGAAATAATATATAATAAATAATTTAAAAATATTATGAAAAATAATAATAAACAATATATAAAAACATATGTAAAAAAATGAAATTGTTGAAATGTCTTGATACATAACCTGAATAAAAAAAAAACATTGTACGAGTTTCATAAAAGAAGAAAGAATTGTAAAAAAAGTTATTTACAAATTCCAATTCAATCACACGAAACATCTCGCCTCGAAAGTGTTTAATTTTAGAAGAAGTATTATTTATGAAGATTATTAAAGATGTCAAAGACTTTAGAAGACGATAGTGGAAGTTCTCAAATAAAACATAACTTCGTACGAGAACTAAACATATTCATCAAAGGCATGGCAGCATTTTAAAATTTTGACTAAATCAGAAAACTAAATCAATTTGAACATGAGAAGAGGTGTTGTAAATCATGTATCCATAGAAATAGAAAATAACTAAATAAATACTGTTTCTATCACTAACTATTTTACGTACAAACCTTATTTTCCAAGAAAGCAATCAGCGTGTATGCAGTCAATGCA
Source organism: Bolitophila hybrida (assembly GCA_027564075.1). Lineage (NCBI taxonomy): Eukaryota > Metazoa > Arthropoda > Insecta > Diptera > Mycetophilidae > Bolitophila > Bolitophila hybrida. The sequence goes on from JANSTU010000231.1 coordinate 14,572, forward strand.
ATTCCTTGGGCAGCATCACCTTGCATATCTGAATGAATAACTCGGCCAACCTCTGGGAAGCTTCCATTATCCGCCTGTTTATCACTCAACCACTTCAAAGCATCATCAATAATGTGTTCCTCAATGTCAATGTGAGCTGATGCTTGACGGAACGAACGTGCCACAAATGCAGTTAACCAAGTACTTCCACTATCGTCAGTCTGACCAAAAGCCGAGAACGAACCATCTTTGTGCTTGTACGTCAATTCCCGTTGATATCCACTTTCCATGAATTTCTTTGCCTTTGCCTCAACTGCCTTGTTCAATTGATTTGTGTTTTTCAAATAATCAATGACCACAATATTTGGTACAAAGTTCAGCATATTCTGTTCACCACAACCGCTTGGCATACGAATCAAACTCTCAAGGTTCTTAATAGTTACGCCAAGAATATCACCAACAGCAGACACTTCGATTCTTGTCGAATCAGGAACAGCATTTTTTGGTATTTCGATTGTGAAGTTGGTATCCATATTTGCCTTTTCACGGAGATCCACAAACACAGCTTTGTTAATGAACTGCGGTACACCCTCTGGTTCAACTGGTAAGATTCGCTCGATACCGTCTCCGGCCAACGGTGATGTTGCTGTAACCTTAATTGTAATTGGTCCAACCTTGGTAGGCCTAATCATAAACGATGTTGGTGCTCCATCATTTGACTTGACAGAAAGTCGCTTACTACGAGATAGTTCCACTTCTATATACAAAATATGGATTATAAAATAAAAGAATGTTGCTATTTTTAAAAACGCGCTATTACGTACTTGGTGTATCGGTAATTTCGTTGGTAATTTCGGCAAACTCAAAGTCCTGATCTTCATTATGCAAAGTAACGTCAGCGGTAACATCTTTATCCATGTAATTGAATATAACAATAGGAATGGAAACGACTTCACCACGTTTTATAGAGTACGGAAGATTTAGGGACACAAAGAATGGTTGGAACACTTCTAACTTTCTTGGCTGTTTTGTTAATCCAAGACCAGTGACTGGGTCTAGCGAGAAACCGGTGATGATCCATGATGTAATTGTATCTGGTACTTTCTTGTGTATAGTGTATCGTCCCTCGGAACTAAATAAATTCATAAAAAAGATGTCATTAATCTGCACTAGATGTAATTTAACTAAAACCATTTTGTAAGCGATTACAGCACATAAGCATATTTTAAGCATATTGTAAGCAAGCGTTTAGGCCAACATACAGTAACATTAATAACATATGTATTTTTTTGTTAGTGAATGTTAGTAATTAGAATAAGTTATAGTTTAAGTAGAATAAATAATATGTATAAATATATACACATAATTATGTAGTATCAAGTACTTGTATTAGTAGTAACTGTGATAAATAATTACCTAAACAAGACTTGAACATTTGGGATATGTTCGATTATATAATCAGTTTTTTAGAAGTTCACCTATAAACCAGTAGTATTAGACACTGAATTAGAGCAGATATTTAAGTAGATTTTGTTTTTGTTTGTTTGTTGTAAAATAAAGCTTGAGTATATACTTAGTGTGGCTGTTTGAGTCGGTCTCTTCCGACGCCGCAGTATATAAAAAAAATTAAATAATTATTTTGTTTATAAATGTATCTGCATTTGTGTGTGTGTTTGTTAGCAAAGGTTTTCAAATTGAAAAAGGAAATAATTACCCCGACGAAATATTGTAAAACAACCATGTATCTCTAATTTCATGCGCAAGTAGAACACGGTGTCGCATCCGTTTTGGTTTTGGAAGACGACTGAACGCAAACGGTCCGGCTAGTGGTGGTCTTGTGTTCTTTCGGAATGCATGTGCTGGACCGATATCGGTTTTCTTAATTGTCGTAAATTCGGCAGCCAGAATATGATTTTCATAAGGTGACAAAGTTACCGAAGCTTCTTCTATAAGTATTATTTAATAATATTATTTAATTTACAAATACATTTTTATATAGTGAATTTCATATTCGAATATTAAATAAATTAGACAATCACAGAAGGAAGAACCAGAGAGTGTGCAGAATACAGATACCAAACATATACGATATACATTTACATTATAATACTTTTGTATATCTGTTAAACTGTATAATATAGCGACTAACCCGATATCTCTGACGTGTAACCATAACCAAGTCTCTGGAAAATCTTTTCGAACTGTAAATGGATAATTCGGTGCATGGTTTATAATACTAAATACGATTTCATTTTCCATGGCATCCGTATCGTCAGACAGCTCCGAAAATCGTATGTCCACTGCTGCTGGATATTATGCAAAGTGTGAGTGTTACTTAATTTAAAATGAATGGACGGAATATGTAAGAAAATGAAAAAAAAAACAGTTCTTCTACGACAAATGCCATACATGAATAATAATTTAAAAAAAATATACACCACATATACCGCTAGACCCAAAGCCAAACAATAAATGGTGCAATATTATAGAGACTTCAAAACATCAAACCTTTCGTTGGTACTGTCAAACGTTTGCCAAATCCATGTTTCAGGAAATTCTTTTCGTATATTCACTGACGATGGCAACGATTGGCCAGAACCAGATGCAGAAGCACCAAAAGAGGCCAACGCATAAACTCCCGATACTGCAGAAGCAAAAATCGGATACACTTGATCGATGGAAATAAGCAAATAATATTATAGAACTATACTTAGTATGTGGCACCCTTAACTAACTAAATTTAATTTTAAATAATTGTTAAGCCTCTCGAGCGCGCAAATGAGATATGAATGTTCTCTAAATCTGGGATGGAAAACAACCGACATACCTATGATCGGTTTGCCAAATCCATGATTCTGGAAATTCACGACGAACTTTAGTCTGAATTGCAGGTGTCACCTGAGAAAAGAAACTCAATGGCACCATTTCGATTCGGTCTTCCAAGATGAACGGTAGCACTGTGATTACTTTTGAAAATACAATCGAATAATAATAAAAGATTTTAATATCCAAATAAGAAAGATTTTTTTAAATATAAATACTAATACTATCTACAGGGGTGACGAGATAAATCCGAAATTTTTGAGTTGAAAAGTGAGCGGGTTTAATTTGTGTCATTATACCTACTCAATAGTTAACTAACGTACAAATGACAATTGTATTATATATAAAAGAATGAACCGTGAATACGAATAAAGGGCGTTTATACACATAAATACAATAAAAAACATGTTTATATACAAGTCAAGAGCTTTAATGAGTCGGATGACAGTACGTGATTACTTAGATTACAACCTTTCGTATGACTTTACTAACACCAACAATTGTGAATACCCATTATTTTTTTAGCGTTACGTTTTAATTTTCGTACCATTTGCAGTTGAAGATCTTGTGGATACCGTTTTTATACATGGTTTGCAACATAGGCAATGGACAAAATTGCTCGCATTTGATTGGGAAGTCTCTGTATCCATAGGGATTTAAGCAATTTTGTAGTTCCTACACCAGCCAAAGCTCGCATTTCACGTAGGAGGCTAGACGAACGTTTGTCGTCCAAAACAATTTCTTGATGAAGAATGTTTAATTGTGCCTCTTCAAAATCAGCACACTGATTAATTAGACATTGTTTCAAAACACCATACGTTTTGTTATCTCCAAGTTAAGTGAATATATCAGTAAACTTAGAACACTGCAGTCTATGGATTATACTACTGAATGATACTTCGTGACATCTGACTCAATTTGACTAAACAAAACCTTTGGGTTTGTTTTCCAGAAAGAAGGAAGTTTTTTTGGGACGTTTTCAATTTATGATGGATTTATTTTGAATCATAGGAGTCACCAACTAAAATATAATATTTTTTATAATTATAAATTATTATTAATAAACTATTAATTAATATATTACACTTAATATTAAGACTGATTTTAATTTTGAATGAATCATTTTTAATATGATTACTTGGACTAAATATCAATGCTCAGTATTTTATAAAGTTTATACAGTTGACAAACAGATCGCCACAAACACTTTCATCATCACGGTTTTCAGAAGATGGCAACTCTTGACCGAAGGCAACAAAGTCAACCGAAAAATGTTAAGCTTTGTTAAAGTTCATGTAGCATTTGCAACCTGTGTTGTAGCCCCCTGACAGCCTCCCTTAAATTAAATCGTATGTTCACCAAACCCCAAAACGACCAATTATATAGTTGGCGGAAATGAACCCCCTTAAAGGGTTTTAGTAAAAAAAAACGAAATAAGCGAATTTAAGGAGCTGGGGATCTGTCACCCCCTAAATAACCCCTCTTTATAATCGTTTATAATGATTTTTATAACCAAACACACACACCTCCCTTAAAAGAAATTCATAAGTTACCTGGTTTGGTGTTTGAAGGAGTCCTCTTTAATGGTAGTAGGGGTCACAGTAGGGCGAGTCAATGAGATTCAATTAGATTGTCAATGAGATTATGTTTTTTTTGCTTTCGTTTTTGTATAATTTTGATTTTTGTGTTTTTGTTATTTTTTAGTGGTTTTTTGTTAATTTACTCCGAAACTGCTTCATTTACAAAAAATCGTCTTTACCTAGATCTCATAGAGAAGGTCAGCGCTATCGGAATCCACTGTACGAAGGAGACGTATTAATCAGTTAAGAAGAATTCATGACGGTTTCCAAAGGTCCAGAGGACCACCGTCCATTGGGATGAAAAGATTCTGAAAAATACAACCACAGAAGAAGGACATTACAGGTTACGAAATTGAAAAAGTGCTTGCTATATCAAAGCTTACATCAGGGAAAGCAGAAACACAGGATAGTTATGATCGTCTAGACAGATGGAATCATATTGACAATGTCGTTGGAATGAGTTTGATACAAAGGCTTCGAATACAGGACTAAATAATGTGCTCTTCTATAGAAAACCATACCATACCAACCATAGCCATAGCCGAGTGGGTTAACACGTTGGCCTGGCTTATGTGAGGTCGCCGGTTCAATCCCGGCCGGCAGACCGAAGTGTTTTTCGAATGTAGCACTTTAAATCAGTAGGTTCCTCTT
>JANSTU010000242.1:0-19601 GCA_027564075.1 Bolitophila hybrida
CAATGGGGATTACTTTGAAGGCGACAAAATATATTTTGATGAATAAATAAAAAATTCTGTGTTTTTTTTAACAATTCACGGTTTTTATACAGAAGGTATTTGTGGTTGTGGGTTTTTCCCTGTTAGCGTCATATCGGTCTGTTTGTCTATGAATGTGTAATTCTGTTCAATAGCAGATTGAACATTCTCCCCGACCGCGATCTTCTGACGCGTCCTAATTATTTGGGTAAACGTATAGAATATATGTTCGATTGTAGATTGAACACACATCATTTACACATCAACCTGCAAACATACAAACAAAATCTTAAAATAAATCACGAGATATCCAATGGACGAAATCATGCTGCGATTGTGAATATGAATTTGTTAGGTGTGATGTGAGTGTGCATTTTACTATTGTGTTTGAGATAAATAACTCTCGTTTGTGTACGTAGACAGACTCTTCCATGCCTATTCGATCCTTCGAAGCTTCACTTCGTGATCGGTTGTTTTTGGGTTTGTAAATATATTTTTAAGACGTTTTTTTCTATCATCTTTATATTCAGAATCACTAGCAATCTACTGTGTAAAAGTGTGGAAAAAGTGATGTCTTCCGATTCGGACCTCGACTCCCCCAATCCAAAGAGAAGGGCGGGACGACCGCTGAAAAAAACGAGGGGTCGACCGAGGACTAATACGACACCAAGCACGTCTAATGAAGCTGCGCGACAACAACATCGGGACAGACAACGGCGGTATCAACATCTTCATGCTGGAAAACATGTGGTGGCACAGCAGCGGTACATGCAGAACACCCCTCATGCAGCTGAGGCGCACTCTGCAGCACAGCAGCGGTACATGCAGAACACCCCTGATGCAGCGGAGGCGCACTCTGCAGCACATCAGCGGTACATGCAGAACACCCCTCATGCAGCTGAGGCGCACTCTGCAGCACATCAGCGGTACATGCAGAACACCCCTCATACAGCTGAGGCGCACTCTGCAGCACAGCAGCGGTACGCGGAGGCTCATCCCGTGATTGAGCTGGAGAGGAGGCAGGAGTACAGGGCTGCCCATCCACACCAAAATCACATGATGCACCTCGCTATTGTGAATAGGCGGAATGTCGGTAAGCACGGACCGATGGCGTTCTGGCAGAGTGAGCAGCTAGGCGATATCCAGGCCTATCGACTGCAGAAGCCCAACCTGTATGCTGAAGACATATATCGGTGTCGGTTCTGCCAAGCACGCCTGTTCCAGGAGGAACCACGTGATGGCAAATGGTGTTGTAGAGAGGGAAAGTACAATGTAGTCTACCCCCATTGGATAATGCCCTCTACAAACTCACCGCCTTCCGAGAACTAACTCGAGCCTACAACGATATGAATGCGTTCTGTGCTCTGGGAGTATCAGGTGGGAGTATCAGGTGGCTACAGCCTTGCATTCTTCAAAATCGAAGGACGGATGTACCATCGAATATTCAGTTTGGATGCGCCAGGTGATTCCACTCGCTATAATCGGGAGCATCGATATATCAATCACTGCCGGCTGTACATCGATGATGGTGAAGAGCGTCGAAACCTAGCTGAGGGTCGGCATCTCAACACTGCAGTAGTGGATGCTGTCACTGCATTCCTTACAGCAAGGAACCCGTATATCGAGGAGTTCAAGAAGTTGGGCCAAGAAGAGTCTGCGAATGCTCGCTTGGACTTCCAGGTGACGTCAAGGCAGAGAGGTGCACGCTGTTGTCAACAGGGAAGAGCATCAACCTGACGGGCCACGTACACTGACCATATGGAAGAGCGCTGAGCAGCGGCCTACGACAATTAGCGTGTTCCATCCGCTAATGGAACCGTTCCAATATCCTCTTCTGTATCCCGATGGCACTCCTGGTTGGCAGATAGGCAGACTTGATAACGCCGGTGGCAAGCTGTCTCAGCTTAACTACACTCGATGCCTTCTTCTGTCCGAGCCTCGCTTTTCGTAATTGGGTCGCCTCTCTAAGGCATGGCAGGTCGAAATGTTTGTTCGCTACGAGGAGGAAAAGCTGAACTACATTTCCCGCAACCAGACGGGATACAACCGAAATCAGTTAAGAGTGGCACCCGTGAATGAGCTCAAAGCGGTCATCAATGCTCCTCCACAGCAACCGGGGGACGTGGCTAACGTGGCTGCCAACATAAACGGAGATGAAACCGTGCAGGGTGGACCGAGAGCTGGAAAGCTGTATCTTCCATCCACATTCACTGGTTCTCCCCGGTATATGAAGAAGAGATACCTAATGCCATGGGATTGGTCACCCGCAAAGGAGCGCCCACATACTTCCTAACCTTCACTGCATGTGGGCAATGGGATGAGTTGGTCCAGTCGACGAGACATGGAAACAGGTGTGACCCCTCGACCTGTTGTCGGATCTTCCACCTGAAGCTTCTCGAGCTCTTGCGAAATATTCGGTCGGGTGCGATATTCGGCAAGAAGTTTTATATTGTCTACGTCATCGAGATGCAAATGCACACATTGCCATCCGCCTGGAAGACGGGGGTCCGAAACAAGGTCGAGACATCGATCGAGTGATCCGTGCCGACATTCCCACTCCGGAGGAGGCTGGCGGTCGTCTTCGTGAGTTGGTGCTGAGGCACATGGTGCACGGGCCATGCGGCAGGAGATACAACCGGACTAACCTGCCATGCTGGGATGATGAGAAGGCCTTCTGTCAGAAGTACTTTCCAAAGCCGCATTGTGAAGCCACACACACTGACGAGCGAGGAATCGTACACTTCAGGAGGGATCACTTTAACACGACCACATAAGGTACCGAGGTCGTGACGTCGATGTTCACGAAGGTTGGATTGTGCCGTACAACGCGTGTCTTCTCCTGAAATATGAAGCACACATCAACCTGGAGATCTGTTCAACGCGAAAAGTTGTGAAATACTTATTCAAGTATCAGCACAAAGGTTGGTCCCATCAAAACGTTCGCGTTTTGCCTCTCAATCAGCAGGAAAACGAGCCTGAGGAATACGCCACGAAGCGTATGATCGGTGCCAGCGATGCCTGTTGGCGCCTCCTGGGATATGATCTGACTGCATCTGAGCCGACAGTGCAAATGCTGCCCGTACACCTCGAGGGGCAACACTCGGCAGTCTTCAGGCCCGGCAATGAGGCGGACGCAGTGGCGAACGCGTCCTCTAAACTCTTACTCTATATGAGCCGACCTCTGGATGAAATTTTCGATAGCCTAACGTACCAGGACCTCAACGAAAATTTCATTCTTCATTCGAAGCGGCCACCAACACGACCCGATAAGCCGGTTTACGCACATCCAGACGGCCGGCATTTCTTCACCAGGCGTGAGAGGGGAGAGTGTGTGACTCGGATGTTTTGGGTGTCGCCGAACCGCGTAGAGCTTTACTACCTCCGGGTATTGCTCTCCAGCCTACCTTGCCGCGGGTATGCAGATATGCTGGCACGAGGCGGTGAAGGCTGCACCACATTCCAGGAAGTCGCCCGCAGTTTTGGCTTAGCCGATAACGAGTTGGAGTATGCTGAGGCACTCGAAGAAGCCGCACAGTTTATGACTGGACCACAACTGAGGGACTTCTTCGTGATGCTCGTGAACATCGGCGCTCCCGTCGCTCTTCTCTGGGATAGGTTCAAAAATACCATTTGCGAAGACCATTTGGAAAGGAACCCGGGAGACCCAGAAAGGGCTTATAAGTTGTCCCTCATCCAGATTGACCGAAGCCTTCGAAGACATGGGTCCGGCCTTGCTGCACACGGGCTTCCCGTCGTTGAAGATGACAGCACTGAACTCGGTCGTCAGTTGCTGAACTACAGTGTTGACGTCCAGAACAGAATGCTGGACGAATGGGCGCCTCAACTCACTGCAGAGCAGCGCGCAGTTTTAAACCATGTCAAAGCACTCATTGAGTCTGAACAGCCGCCTGATGGCGATTCTTCTCGCATCCTATTCTTGGACGGTCCTGGCGGCTACGGCAAAACGACCTTGCTGAAAGTGCTAACATCGTACGTACGCTCCCACAACAAACTCGCTCTCTGTGTGGCCAGCTCGGGTATCGCTGCACTCAACATGGAAGGAGGCTTCACGGCACATTCTATGTTCAAGCTACCTCTCGACCTGGGCGGCGGAGCTGGTACTTGGATATCCATAACGGAACGCAAAGGGCAGAGCTGGTGAAAGTGGCTTCTCTTATCGTTTTTGATGAAGCTCCGATGGCCCACCAGCACCTGTTCGAGATGTTGGATCGCTCTCTCCAAGACCTAATGGGGAGTGATTTGCCGTTCGGTGGAAAAATCCTCCTGTGTTCGGGCGATTTCCGGCAAATTCCTCCAATCGTTGAGAAGGCACGCTCGCCCAATGATATAGTGGCTGTTTCTCTCCGGTCATCCCGTTTGTGGCCATTGTTCACTTTACAGTGCCACAGCGAACCAGGAGTTCGGATGAATACTCTCGGTTCCTTCTCACGGTAGGCAACGGCACACTGCCTGAGAGGACATTCGAACAGGGCCGAGAGACCGAAAAACTCGTGCCCCTGACGGGAATGGATCACGTCACAAACCTCGAAGCTTTGATCGACTACATTCATCCGGCAGACGTCATTTGCAGCCCATACACATCAGCAAAGCGAGCTATTCTGTAGACATTGAACATCAATGTCAAAGACATAAACTCGCTCATTCTCGAGAATATGGAAGGGGAATCTCGGCAGCTGTATAGCCATGATGTAGTTGACAAGGTGACCGATGACGGTCTCGAAGTCGACGACGTGACACTGCACCAAGCTACAGGAAAAGAAGTTCCAGACCATCTCCTCACACTGAAAGTCGGCGCAGTGTGCTTCATCATTCGAAACCTGAACATCGAGCAGGGACTTGTGAACGGCACGAAAGTGATCGTTGAGGGGATCACACCAAGGCTCGTGTAGGTTCGAAAAGCCGGAGAAGATACAGTCTTTGGCGTTCCTCGCATATCATTAAAATTTGCCCGTCATTATTGACTCACCGCTGATAATGCTGCGAAGACAGTTCCTCCTCCAGCTTGCCTACGCCATGAGCGATTCAATTGATTGGAGTGGATCTACGAACGTATTGCTTCACGCACGCTCGGTTTGAGTAGAGTGCAGTCTCCTAACGACATACATGTATTGGTGCAGTCTGACAGAGTGCATAACGGTGTTGCGTACACCAAGAATATTGTCTATAAAGACTTATTGACCGCACTAGCAACATCATTCGGTGGGTCCGGCTGAGCGCCTATAACTGTCACGAAGGTCCGGTCGGACACGACGCCTCTGTCCGTTGAAGCATTGGACGATGGTCAAGGCTGGACACGACGCCTCTGCTTTTCGAAGCATTGTACGATGGTCCGGTTTGACACGACGCCTCTGCCCTTCAAAGCAACAACGACACACACAGATTAAATTATTGTCACTGCGTATCTGGCAGTCGAGGATTAGGCCTACTGGGGACACCTCGTTATAAAAAACCCATTTGTTGTATCTACCTCCAGGGTAATGTGGAAAAGATACAGAAAAGTACAAAGAAGGTTGAAATGAAATATAATCTGAAATTAAATATAACTGACACATGTCCTCATCTATTGCTATTGATCTGAAGATGACTAAACCAGGAGTTTTAATTCCTTAGGCACTTGTAATTCAAAAAGCATAATTTGTTCTCACCGAAATGTTTCAAAAGGAAATTATAATGGGACCCACCTGAGGCTTTTTCGAGCCTTTGAGTGAGCCGCGTGCGGCGCCCGAAAAGGCGAGTGTACTGTATAAACGTGCATCGATGAGCAGATTGGACATTCATCTGCTCTCGTCCGCTGTAAAGGTCCTCGAGAAATGGTCTGAAAACTTCACTATGCAGGAATGTAAAGTGACTGATATAGATTATCTCGAGGACACGGAGCATCTTCACAAGCCAGCATGGTACTTAAATAACATAACAGGACAAGGACGATCTATTCCAGGAAGAAGTTTCCATCTACTACCAAAGGAGACTTAGGAAATGGAACATTACGGATACGGACGCCGTATACAACACAGTAGTTTTAAATTTTTAAGTTTGTTTTAATTTAAATATTAAATTAATTATAAATATGGTTTGGTTGGTGATTCACGATTCCGAATATAAAATAGCAAGATAGATCTCGGTACATAGAGATATCTCAAAAATATGCGCATTTCCCCTGCAAAGTTGCTAGAGTCGCGTTAGGGCAAATGAAGACTCCTAACCATCGGGGATGTGTTGTGAGTGTTAGTGCACAGTAGATCCAATAGGAGTAGCACAGCATAATACAGCTTATTAGCATGACCTGACCAGTCGAGTGAACCCGTAATGGTCAATGAATCCATTGTGCGACATTGCTCACTTTTGCCGTTTTGCCTTTTTTCTGATAAATGTAATGATCGAAGCAATAAGCAAATGCAATGTATTTTAAAAACGGGTCTCACCAGACCCGCCGAAATAATCACCAAATTATGTAATAGTTTTTAAGATAATTTTGTAACGTTTCAGTCAATAAATACATTTGAATTTCGAAATGACCTCTCGGTATCCACCACTGAAAATTACAGTTAAAGTTAAATTATAATCTTTTGTTTCAAACTTTAAACATTTTTAATAAAAAATATTGCGTAGGCAAAAAACAAATTCTTTTGACCAAAATCCAAAAGAAACGGTGACTAAAATGGGCAAAGGAGCATGTCAATTGGACACAGCGATTGGGAGTGGGATTCGATAACCTGGAGTGACAATTCCAAATTTGAAGTGTCATTTGGAGATACTAGCTACCGAGTTATTCGCACGAAATAAGATGCATTAGAGCTGTCGTGCTTTAATGAAAGGGGAAGTTTGCGCAATTATGTGGGGGTGCATGTCAGCACAGGGTGTTGTCTCATTGCACATTGGTGATGGCTTTGGCTAGGTTTCCTTGGTTACATATATATAAACTGGAATATTTGTTTGTTCGTGAAGGAGAACAAGTTAAATGTATCGTGTCTTCCCAACATTTAATTTGTAAAAAGTTTAATGTGGAAAGGCATACATGCTGAACTGAACTGCACTGTTATGTCGAAAAAGCACTCCAAAATCGAATAACTTCTTCTGCTTTTATTTCTGTTGCACTTGACAAATCCACGGACATTTTATGACATTATTATTATTATTATTATTATTTATTATTTATTATTTATTATTGGCAGCAGTTGATGGTTTTAAAAATAAACTGCTACTTATAAAAAGGCAGATGTCTGAAAATAACTTGACCCAGAAGAATTTTGATACCAGATTTAAATATTTGTATATAGAAAACACTGGCAACTTGACCCATTTTAAATTAAAGAATTTTGATACCAGATTTAAAGATTTGTATATAGAAAACACTGGAAAATATTTTTTTTTAATTCCACTACATGCAATTTTTAATTAGAATTGTGCGATTTACAGGTCGACATAATGTTCATAAACTTAGGAAAATCTGACATTGAATTATGGAAGCAAGTCTGTCCCAATAAATAACCAATTTTGCATACTAAAAAGTTAAAAATATTATCATTTTATCGATCAACTTGTGTGTAGCAACATTTTCATTGATGAAAATAATAAAATCCAAAAACAAATAAAATTAAGTCCGCTCTTTGGATTTTGAATTAATTTTTATTAATCTGGTTATAAAAAAACTATAAGTCTGCATATTTTACAATTCAATATAATTGTGACCAGCATGCGTATTCTACTAATTTTAAAAAAGGCTCGGTGAGGATTATTGGCGTTTTTTTTTTTATTTTACTAACACGTATACTAAATACATTATAAGCTTTTAATGTATTTTTTCTGATTAATGAAATTTTACCGTTCTAAGCACACAATCTAAATTATAGTATATCAAAACTTGACAAAATTAATGAGTTATAAAAGGTCACTGAGCGGATACCATGTAAGAAATATAGTAGAACTGGTCTATGAAAAAGAGGCTAAATGTAAAACAATATTTTTTAAAAAATAAATTTTCTTTTTCGTACTTCTGTGTCATTTATATACAATTATATACACATATAAATATATTGTTTATATATTTCTCCCAATTTTGAACTCGAATACTAAAATCCGGTAGTATTATTTTATCCTTCAAATCCAATCCATATTTTCAAGCTATTGTAAATATTTGGCAGGCCCAATATGCCTTCAGAGAACATGTGCGTGTGCCTAAGCTAACAATCCTTTTCTTTTCGTTTGACATGCGAATATATATACACATATTCAAATACATTAACATATCATATACAAAATATAACGTAACGTATTAAATACACATCTGTTGTTTAAAATACGTTGAATGATATCTATCTCATCTCAATACTAAACATGTTTTATACATTAAAAACATGTACAATTTCAAAAGTATTAGTATTATATAACATGTATATTTATTGAAGCTTTAGGATACTTAATGTTGAAAGGCTACATTTCGACAGTGTGTGTGTGTGTACCTATGTTTATGTATTATGCGTGCGTAACGTTATGTAATGTTGTTTTTTTATATTTTCCAAACATATATTATATACCCTTAAGAACACCGGTGCCGGTGGTATAGTCAAACAAAGGGCGTACGAAAATATATATGAGTGTTTATTGAATATAGATGTAACTACGTACAATCGTATATATATATATATAGATATAAATTTATAGATTTCCAGAAACTCTCATACGCATTCGGAAAATTGTGAAACTAATGTCCATTTGAATTCAAGGAGTGTGTCAGAGTGCAAATATATAATGGGTATGGTTATTAGACTGGATCGAAATCTTTAATACGATATTGCTACTATGCGGAAAAGATGTGAAATGTGATTATATATTTTCGAAAATTCTTAAAAAAAAAACTATTGTATGACAGACACTCACAATCACAAGAATTAAAAGCTCATTTCCAAACTTAGGCAGTCCTTTAAACATTCATTGAGAAAATTGGTGTCAGATTTGATTGGTGGCAAGCAGTTTGACAGAGAGACAATTTTTCCTTCATCTGATGATATTGATTAACTAAAGTGACCACTGGAACAAAAGAGGCCATTGAAACAATTGATAACTGGAATCTGAGATTGTGTTGGAGGGAAGAGTATATTTTTGACAACCACTGAGGGTGTTTAAATTTTATTGTTTGGAGTCGTACATATCTACAAACATTTAATTATAACTTCGTCAATATATCTTCAAACGTAAACACAAAGGAAAGGTAGCAAAATTAAATTACCTTTTTTAAGGTATTACTTTTTTTATTATTCCAGTTTTTGATTTAAAGCTATTATTCTTTAGTCAAAGTTTACAAATTCTTTTGTTTTTTTACGAAAATTGCATTTTCTTAAAAAAGTGCCGTCTAATTTATTTTTTTGTTATTTTAATGCACTATATTGTTAACTACATTTTAGTTACTGAAAGTTTTTATCTATACTTAACCGTTTTCGAGATACTTAATATTGGTTTTGTAATACACCCTAAATTGAAAATAATTAATATAAAAACATTGACTGCGCAAACAGAGTATTCACGTAAATTTCTTACGAGTGTGTGTTCCTGATCCAAGAGATTTCACAAGCACTCACAGAAGGTTCGTGAGACTGGACAATTAAGTGGTAATCGACGGGAAGCCGGAACCTGCTATAAATGTAGTATTAGTTGAGCGTATATTACGAGTACATGGGGTTAGATCAGATACATATATTAGTAGACGAAGACTACCCTTACTTCTCAATGTGTCGCACCTAGCAATTTTTACAATTTTGAATGCCGAGTACTATCATCCTTACCATACAACACCTGTTCAAGAGTTACTTCCAGGAGATGTGCCGATTTTCCAAAGAGGAACCCTTATTTACCAACATAATGGAGCACATTATCACTACGAACAAAATGTAAAAAATATGGTTGGATTTGAACTATCCAAATCGGTGGATTTGACGAAATGGACCAATATATTGGAATACAAATTCAACAGATCTAACAGTGTCTAACAGTGTTAGATTTGTATGTATGAGGGACGATGAAGGAACTAGTTTATTCAACCGAAATTATAGAACGGATTAGCATCTTGAACCGGACCACTTTGTAAATATATATATATTATCCAGGAGGAAGTATTTTCTAAGTATATGGGCATTTCATTAGCTCCTGAAGCATACTTTTATATTCATTGTAGAGTTCGTACAAAATGAGATTTGAAGAATGATCTTCTTCTTAGCAGGAGATACAATTTCTCTTGGTGCATCGAAGAAACTTAAACCACACATCTGTACCTTTGATTGCTTTTCATTCTTTGATGAATCAATCTCGCTTGAAAAAAAAATGGTTTTGGCTTTAAACACGTCTCCAATTTCAGCAGATTCTCAATCGTGAGACATCAATGCCATTATGCATACATCTAATAATCTATAGAGGGTGCGTATGTTTATGTAAATTTATGGCATCAATGTTTCGTTAATCCATACAAATAATCTGAATAAATTTAATTTTGTGGCAATAAATCATTTTTAAAAAAAGAATAAAATTCTAAAATTGTCAAGGCTATTTTCCGTATACATTTTTTCGAAAAAAGTAAAACAAAACAATCCCACAAGAACGATCCACCCTAATGGTTTTATCTTATATGTACTAATGTGTACACAACATACAATTATACATGTTTGTGATGTATTTTCGTACACAATTATGGAGCAGCACCAGATTATATTGAAAACCAGTTGGAATTACTGAAAACTGGCCACTTATAAACTAATTGCAAATACACAGGACGTGAGTGACTGTTTGCTCTAGTCAGGTGTTATTGTTGACATAACCAAAATTTTCAGGTGAATTGTGTATTTGCAATTGTGGCTTTGTGCATCACTCAAATACAACTGAAATGCATTTTAATTTCTATTAGATATAGTCAAGCATGCAAGTTGTTTGTTTGAAATCATCAACAAATCTCGTATTGTGATTCTATATTTTTGAATTCAATGAAATCTCTATGGAAGCTAATATATTATATACAAATGTCAACGTATAATGAAGTTTCATCTAAAATATGATTATCTATTTCTCAATTTGACTATTTAAAATCTTTAGAACAAAATAAAAACTAAAAAACAATCAATTAAAACTTAAAAATATAAACATTGCAATAATATTAGTTGTTTTTGTTTTGTGATACGGTTTTAGCGAAACTTTTTAAAATCATGAAATAGAGAATGAAATGGCCATGTGGTCGAAAAGTCCTTAATTACAATTGATCATTTAGCCGAAATTCATAGCCGAATGAGACATATGGATATGGCTTAATGAAAACCTCCTTTGGGAATGACAGATAGTGGGATAGCGGGTAGTCAGTCCTCTCTTCCAACACCTTTTTGCTTATGGCTTATTCGACCAAATGGGCCATACGGCTAAATTATCATTGGAAATGATTTAGAGGAGGATACCGAAGAAAAATGTGTAAAATAAAGGACTATGACTTTGGTAAACTTCGGTAAAAATTGTGGGTTAACGCGTTGGCCTGGCTTATGGGAGGTGAACGGTTTAATCCCAGCCGGCAGACCGAAGTGTTTTTCGAATGTAGCACTTTAAATCAGTAGGTTCCTCATGCTATTAATAGCCTATTTGTGAAATAGGTTATTGGTTTGAATAACGGAACATTAATGTCATCAATTAACATATACACACGCACCCTGTATAGAACGATGGCGTTGATGATTCACGATTCCGAATATAAATAGCAAGATTGTAAGTGTCGTGTCAGGGCAAATTAAGACCATCAGGGATGTGTTCTGAGTGTTAGAGCACAGTAGCTCCAATAGGAGTAGCAAACAGCACATTTACATGACCTGACCAGTCTTGTGAACCCGTAAATGTCAATGAATCCGATTTGGATTTGGACATTTGGACGAAAAGCCATTTAGCCGAATGGCATTTAGCCGAATAAACATTTAGCAAAACGGCAAAAAACAACAAAAAAAAAAAATATATTATATCCCTGATGGAAGATAGAGGTAAACATTTTTTTGGAATATGGATTAAGGGTTTCCTTACTTGTGAATAAGGCTGTGACGACTGAAATCTTTTTTGAATATGGCTTTAGGAAAATAACACTGCAGATTGGCCTTTTCGACGATATAGGCCATTTTTTTAGACGACATTTTGGCATTCCGTTAAATTGCTTTCGGCTAAATGGCTTTTCAGCCAAACGGCTGAGTTGGCCAAATGAGCCATTCGGCTAAAGGACATTTAACCAATGGGTCAGGCTCAAATGCGTGTACATCTCAAATTAAGACAGGCCTAATATATTTGCTTTTTAAAACACAACACAATTTATCATATATAATTTACGCCAGGCTCCTACAAACATTTTCGAGCAAATGAATGTTCGAGCATCTGACCAGCTTCCAACCAAAACAGTTATTCGGCTAAATGGCTTTTCCATTATTAAGCAAACATCTCTGAAAGAAAAAAACAATATCAAATGAAAAGAAAGCTTAAAATAATTTAAAGTATCCGAGATAATAATAAAAACAGAAAATCCTTGAATCTTATCTATTAAAATGCAAAAAGTCCACGAAATCCAATAAAAACCAAATAAATCCATCCAAAATTATTCATTTACATTTATATATATACAAAATTCTTTAATCTCCGTCAGAAAAGATACATTCTGAAAACTTCTCAAATAAAACAAAGTATATAGAGATTTTCAATTTACCATTGTGCTAAACTCATCGACACAACCGCATAAGCGCACGTCCCTCAATGATTCCATAGCCACGCACTTCTTCGTCATTTGCTTCGTATACGAAAACATTATTTCTATGTAAAACCGAGAAGACATGCGATCTTTCGGTGGCGGTGTGGGTGATAGTCGTTGTTCCACAATATACATAATAAAATGTGTTTTTTTTTATATGTGTCTTGTGATGGGTTCCGTGTGCTTTTTCCAGAAAAATATTCAAATATGTGTGTGTGCTAAAATTCAATATTTAAATGTTTGTTTCGACGGGCGCACTCAAACTCGCCAGAACACACATAAAACGTTCTCACAGCTCTGTGCAGATCGTATACATATTTTTTTAGTATCTTCTATATTTGCATGGAAATGTTATATTTATATTTATATAACGAGTATAACATAATATATGCCACATGAACATGATATACAATGCGGCTGTATATTATTTGAACAAAAAAAACTTACCACCACTCCAGACGCCGTTCGGTAGAGTAGCCCAGCCCCATCCGTGACCCCAGGGCAGTACACAGGCCAGTGTAGCACGCGCATCTGAATTTGACGAGGAGTTTGTACTCTTGCTGAGCACTGCAATGGCAGCATCGCTGCGCACCTGATCATTGTGCACGTTGTTGCCATTCTTATGACGCCTGGCCGACACCTCCGAAGTGGTGGCAGCTGCAAGTAGAAAAAAACACAGGAAAATCGTAAACTTTAAATACATGTACTTAAGAACTCAAAGTTCTGCCATAGCGATGGCATATATATACCATATATACATTATACACACTAATTCGATGAGCATTGGCGCGCGACGCAATTATTTGTTCACATAAAAGCTCTTAGCGTGCGTAGCTTTTCCATTTACGTGCATTTATGTACTCGTATATAACATAATTGAACATCACTCGAGTGTGTAAGTATACGGCAAAGAAAATGAAACAATGTTTTTCAACGGGAAAATTAAATAACCAGCATCAGGAGTACTAAATGCACTAAATGACGCATGAACGCAATCTCGCGCATTTGTGCTTGTGGTACACATAAATAACACAGTTTTTATCTTGACGAGAAAAACAAATAATTATATTGTGATTTTCTTATAATGTTGGTCTCTTTAATTTAGTGCAAGATTTTCTTAGAAATTTGAGAAAATAGAAAATAACATAGAATGGAAATATAAATGTAAAGATTTGTTTTTCGAGCTCCTAAATTGTCCTTAAGTAATTTAAATGTTTAATAAATAAAAAAAAAAAAAAATATATATTTTCAATCTTCTGAAATCTTGATGTTTTTTTATTAACATCTTTTTAAAATTCTCATATCACCGTGCTCTACTATAATTTATATTTATGTTTATACCCGGTAAATCTCATTTAATTATATTGTATAAATGAGCTTGAGCTAGCCCCCATATATAACACACTTACGCCTAATTCGAACTAATGGGCGTCTCACTACGCCGGCCAAATGAGGTTTGTCCACGATCAGCTCAATTTGTGGCGGTGGTGGCAGCTTTAATAAGAAAATTAGAGTTTAGTTGATAGTATATTTGTTTTTATTACATTTTATACATATAAGAGCAGAGTTAAATTTCTAGAAAAATCTAATACTTTTTTAGGTACGGAAAAATGCAAAAAATAATACATTTTTTTTATCCGGTACCACCTTGTATAACTAACTAATCTCATTAAAATTACAAGTCATCAACAAAACAGTGAATTCTATTTCATATTGAGATACACTGGAATACAAGAAATGGTTGTGTAGTATACAAATCAGTTATTCTTGCTGTGTCACTGCTTTCTAAATTACTGCATATACAAACAAACAGATTTTTTGCAAGGATAAACTCAAAATGTCCTTTCTTATCCGAATTATTGTTTTTTTTTTTATTGGAACAATGTTAGTGTTAGCCATTAATCGATTCCATTAGTTATGTTTTTTCGAACATTATAGTGTGTTTTTCGATTTTTTTATGGTCATTAGGTTGCGAACTTTTTATGGTTGCCTTTATTATTGTGCGTTTTTTCGAACTTTTTATGGTTATTAGTGTTTAGTTTTTCAAAATTTTTATGGTAGTTTTTTTTTATTAAACAGTCGTTGCCATTATGTATATTCAAACGTTTTATGGTTTATAGTTTGTTTTTTAGTTTGTTTTTTGAAATTTGTATGGTCACAAGGTTTTGTTTCCATAAGTGTAGGTTTGTTTGTTTATTGTTTTTAGGGTCTGCATCCATTATGATGTGATTCTTACAAACTTTTTATGGTTTTAAGGGTCTGGTTTTCATAACGGTCTGTGTTTTTTTTACGGTTTCCATAATAGTATATGTTTTTTCGAACCTATTATGTTTATCAAAGATTTAATGGTTTTTAGTGACTGTTTCTATATGTCCATTTTTTTAGATCTTTATTCGTAATATATCTAAGAATATATACATAGTTATATAGACCAATTCGCAATATTTTCAAAGATACAGCACTAAACGCGGTGGGCGCGTGGTCGGGGAACTGGAGCGCGCGCTTCCTTCCTAAGTCTAATAACTCCGATCTATGTACCTGGAAAGATTCAATTACGCCAAAACGATATTAATTAGGAAGCTGAAGGTTTACTCATTGTTATCAAAAATTATCATTTTTTCTTAGAGTTTTTTTTTTATTTTTTTCAAACTGGCGGGCGTGATTAAATCAAAACTAGATATAAATCAAAACAAACCATAGCTTGTTCGATTCAGTTTTTATTATTTACTTTAATTTAAATTTAAAAGATTCATAACACTTTTTTTTGTTTTAAAAAAATCATTTTTTTTATTAAAACTTGATTTTCTAATAAATTTCACAATTTCACAATTTGTTTGGGTTTGTTTATATAGAAAAAAATCTTTTCTTTGTTTTTTTGTTTCCGACGAAAATTAAGAGCTGCATCTTTCCCGCCAATTGGAGACTGCAATTACAAGGTGCTGCACAAACGTCCATAAGAGTCGTCTGCCTTTCAATATTTTTCACTTAATTTTATGTTCATAATGTTCAAATGTGTATTAATATAACATAGGTCAATAAGTCCCCGGTTTAGACAATAAAACAGCATTGTTTTTGCAAACATCGTTTTTATTTATCAGCATAGTTTCCTTCTAAGCTTATAAAATCAGTTCAGCGAAGTTCTAACTTTTCGATTCCTTTTTTGTAGAACGATTTATCTTTGACCTCAAAATAGGCTTCAGTTTTTAGCCAAATCTTCTTCCTTGGAGCATCTTTTTGATATCTTCAAAAGGGGGCCAGATCTGGAGAATACGCCTGGTATTATAACCTATAAGCTTTCAGCCGACTGTTGTGCTTTTGGGCACTTTGGTCGACTGTTATTGTCTGTGTTATTGATCTGTGTTATTGTTATGTATTTTTTGTAACTTTGGTTAGGGTTCATTTCAATTTCGATTTTTTTTTTACTTGGGTCTGTTTTCATTATGGTGTGTTTCTTCAAACTCTGTATGGTGTTTAGGGTCGGTTTTCATTGTGATGTTTTTTTCTATCTGCCATCGTACATTGTAGACGCAATGAACGCCTATCCGACAATTCCAACTTTTTAATTTTGATGAAATGTAGTACGAATCCTCATTTCCAATTGATGAAATGTACATATGTGGTATGATTCTGCTAAAAATCAACAAACGAACATTTCCAACAACAGAGAATAATACCTCAGAGCGTGATACCACAAAAAAACGTATCAAATAAGAATTTATAAAAACCACACAAAAAACATAAATTTATCTAAAAAAAATAATTACATGAATATTTCTAATTACATCTAACAAGCACTACGAAATAATCTAGGATAATTTATACTGTCAAAAATGCTCATACATATTATGTATATAAACAAAAATATGTACTATAGTAAAAAGCTGCTCGCGGCCCATAAATAATAATAAACATGAGAATTCCAACCCATCTTGTCGCGGGCGGGCGACGTGCGTGTGCGGTGGGCGCGCTCTCTTCGAACAACTTAATCAGACCTAAGAGCAAAAGAAAATGGAATAAATTGTGCGCGAGGAACAAAAGCTCGAAAGCCACACGCAAACATATACGCACACAAACATGTACGCATATATAATATATATATATATACAATTCCGGCCAGCTACGTGTATAAATACGTCTGGCTCTGACTGAGGCATAAATATACATGCGTAATTCCAGCCCGGTACGAGTGTATAATGTATACATCAAAATAAAATATAGCACATGTGGAAAAGTCAGCTCGTGCTTTAGCTTTTGTGAAACATATTATATCTTGTATATATAGATATAAAGATACATAGAACATTATATAGAACTAGACATAAGTACATTCAAGCAAGATTTATGAATGAATACCGAGGCACAAAAAAAGACGAAAAACAAAAATTGAAGAAAAATCGAAAATTCCGCATTCATTATACGATTTAATGGGAAACATTTTACGTCGAATATTCAAACGCAAGCACACACACACACACAAATACATATAGACAGAGAGACGATGAAAATCCCTGAATTCGCATAGCTTTTGTATGGTATGTCTGATGGCTATACGGATCTCTGCAGAAGCAATAAAAGTAGCCACGAGAAAAACCACAGTGTGTGAGTGTGTGTGTGTAAGCATACTGGGACCGGGGATGGATAAAGTAAAAAAAGGCAAAAAGCTTTCGCGCCCTAGTACGCGGACGAGGTGTGGAAAATTAACTTGCGCTCGCGTGCACAACGGCAATTAGGTTTTGCACGTCGAAAAGTGCTTGTCATCTCTATATATATGGGAGTTTTAAGGGAGCTTTACAGACGCGGGTCGAGATGTAGAAAAAAAACGGTTTTTAAACGAACGTTGATTTAACCGCTAAGCGGCAGCATTTTAATGGGTTTTTTGTTGTTGTTTTTAGCGATGGAAAATGCACACAAGTTTTTTTCTGTCGACTTTAATAAACAGAAAAAAAAAAAAATAAAACAGACACAAGAATTAAACAATTTTAAAACGTAGTTTTATTAGAATAACTCCGTCGGGACCAGCGCGCGTCCAATGGGAAAATTAATTAAGCATAGCATGCATTAGTACCTAGAATGTGATTATGCAGATACATCTTTTTTAGTATTTATTTATATAACGAAGTGAACTTACTGTTTTTGTGATGGCTGCAATCCATTCGCTGCAAAGAGAAATAACAAATAAATTTTATTTTAAGAAATATACATTAGGAAAATCTCGTTTATTTATTGTTATATTTTACGATGTCCTATTTAAAAAAAAAACAGAAAAACGCTTGATCACGTTGGCATACACACCCAGCTATAAATACAAACAACCCAAAGCTTCAACAATAATAAAATTAAGCTTCTGTTTGTGATAAATATACCAGGAAAATAGCGTCTCATCCCAACTGGATACTGCACGGCAAAATAATGTATATTATAAGGGAGGAGAGTACTACATTATAATTATTAACACACAAATAATATATACTGTATTTTATTATATAATGTAAATGTATATAACTTATTTGTGTGAATATTTGTACTTGATATACATTGTTGTTGTTATTGTACATGAAAGCTCTTTTCGAGCACTCGAGCCAGTTGTTTGTTTTCATATTTATTTGAATGAGAGCAAATTTGCTTGTGTACCTCACTGGAAAACAAAAAAAAACAGGCACACACCCTTATATAGCTCGCTTTGTCTTTAGAAAACATGCACACACACAGTTTCATAAAATACTCTCACATGCACACATATATATACATAGCTTTCTGTTATTTCTGCACAGATGAAAATGGAAAAACATTTCCTTTTAGCTAAATTTATAGTCCGTAGATATACTCGACTACACTCGCGTTCACACCCCCGTCTATGCCCCTGTCAAGCACCACTAAAAAAAGACACAATTTATATATGCATATAAACATTCACATTTTATGGAGGTGTCGTAAAGAGTTTGTATGTGTATGTGTGTGTATGCATCTGTGTGATAACCATGGATTAATAAGGAGTTACATTTGTGTGGTGTTGTCACCGTCTCCATCCCCACAATTCTAGTTCAAGTTTAATTTCAGACTGAGAGTGTGTACGTATAACGTATATATTTATGTGTGTTTGTGTATATATGTGAATGCCAACAAATAAATGTACATTTGCTCAAATAAAGATAAATACACGCGACAATGAAATAGTTTTTGGCCACACAATCAGATTATGTGGGCCACCCGTTTCCTTCCGACGACTACACGATATTAATAAGACATCTTCGTATACGATTCTATTGAATCCATATATACATACATATAGAAATATAAGTTATTGGTGGAGTTGAATCGTTGGCGTCCATTTCGCTTCGATGTATTTTTGGGTCACATTACATAGATCTTTGTACTGTATAAATATACCGAGTGTGGATGAATGTGTGTCTAGATTTGTGCGGGAGATCGGCAAATATATACTTACTCAGCTCAAATGAATATAATCGCGGATAGAAAAAGGGAGTTGAAAGCGGTTTCTTCGGGGAGAAAGGAATGGTTATATTGTATATATATATGTATGCCTGCGAGCAAGCCAGACAAAGTGGCGTTGACGGATTTATTAATATATTGAAAGAAATAGTTTTCTGAATACCGATTCAATGCGTGACATGTTTTTCATAAAAGAAAAGTTATGATTTCTTACTACTTTGTTGTAGTCGACCAAAGAAATCCATAATCTATAAACCGAACAAAAAAATGAATTGAATACAAAGATAAGAAAAGTTGCTGCGAGGTAGTTTTTTTAATATACATAATAAAATTGTATAATAAGATTGTCACGTTTGTTTTATATATA
>JANSTU010000253.1:0-19591 GCA_027564075.1 Bolitophila hybrida
TTAGGGTATCTCATATAAAAAAACTTTTGATTTTTGTAATAGGATTAATGTACCAATGATAACTTAGTCGACAAAGATGTGTTCAGTCGCCATCTTATATTAATGAATGAACGCTTATTGGCAGTGAGGGAAATGCTCGAGGTTCTCACGTTTTGATGGCATATTTAAAAAAAGGGTTGGGCATAATGTCAATTTTATTAAAATTAATTATGAAGAAAGCATCAGCAGGGTCACGAGGCAGTAAAATCTCCAACCTAAATTCAATTAATCTGCACCTTGGCATGAAGATACCTACCTAGACCAAACAAACTACGGTTGCCGGCTTTTATTTTTATTTATGATCTCCTCGACAACACTGTTGCTAACAATTTTCGGTGTACCGAAGTTCTGAATCGCTTCAAAATATATGTTCAAATTTTAAAAAAAATAAGTTTTATATTTAAGGACATATTTTGTTAAATTAGTCTAAGAGTTTTTTTTGTAAGTTTTGTCAAATAAGGCTTTTTTAATTTATTTAATTTTATTTAATTTAAGTTACGTGGCATTTGAATGCAATAAGCAATTAATGTCATTAATTATTAATTATTTAATTAATAAATAATTTTTTTCAGAGTTATCAAAAAAATAAATATCCAAATCAAACTTAATAAAAAAAAAATGTATGGTCAAAAAAAAATAAATTTTGTCATTCAAAAAACCCAACGTTTTCACTTTCGACTTGTTCATGCGAGCTTTTTTCGGGCGGGGGGCGTGCGAAGTCAACGATTGTGTGCTTTGGAGTTTGGTTTCCGGGTCGTATTGGAAAAACCAGCTCTTATCGCCTGTAATAACTCGATGCTCCTTAGAAAGTTTCTTTGGATGATCTTCGCGCACAACTATATATCAATGGAGCCCTCTCCAAGGGCTGAAGGGGAAGGGGAGGGAATGGAATTTCAAAATCGCAGGTTTACCACAAGCGCGGCAATAAAATCAGTCTCATTACTTAATTGTCACACCTCGGATTTTTGAGTTCTGAAATAAGTCCAATTTTTAAATTTAATTTAAATTTTAAATATTAAAAACCTTCTTTTTACCAGTTTTTAGATTTCTTTTTAATTCAAAATTTACCAATTTTCAAAAAAAATAATTTGAATCAAAAAATACTAAATTTTTATCAAAAAACGAACATAAAAGCAGCCCTCTTAAATATTTTTGAGTTTGGTAAAAAATTGGTCAAAAAAAAAAAAAAATAAAAAAATTGGTCAAAAAAAAACACATTTTTTACAGTTATCAAAGAAATATAAAAATTCAAATTTTGATGTATTAAAAAGAATTAAAATTTTACAGCTTAGTCAAAAACGTCCATTTTTATAGATTTGTCAAAAAAAAAAACAACAAAACGGCAAAAAATAAACAAATTTTGAAAGATTGGTGCAAAAAACACATTTTTACACTTTTGACAAAAAAAAAATATTTTCAAATTTGGGTTAAAAAGGGCTCTTTTTGCCAAAAAAAAAAACTAAATTTGTAAGTTTGGTTTAAAAAACACCTAATTAGCTCTGTGAAAAATACATTCTTGGAAATTTGTCAAAAAAAAATGTGCAAAAAAATCTATTTTTAAGTTTGGTAAGTTTGGTATTGTCAAAAAAATAAAATTTAAATAATGGGTCCAAAAACCTCCATTTATACAATTTTATCCAAGAAATATATTTTCCAAATTTGGATAATAAAATCAGTTTAAAAAAAATACTGCTTAGTCAAAAACGCCCATTTTTATAGATATGACAACAACAAACAAAAAAAAATTGTTTAAAAAGCCAATTTTTAGATTTTTTAAAAATATCAAAATATAAATTAAAAAAAATGTAAATTTATCAAAAACAAATAAAAATTATGTTCAAAAATGTATATTTTCATGTTCGTAAATAAGTACAATTTTTAAATTTCAATTAAATTGTAAACATTAAAAACCGTTGACAGTTTTACCAAAAAAAAGTATTATATACGTATTATAAAAAAGTAAATTAATGGATTTGTCAAAAAACTAAATTGTTGTTTAAAAGCATAATTTTTAGTTTATTTTGTTTAAATAAAAAATTTATAAAAAAATTGACTTGAATCAAAAAAACCTGAATTTGTATAGTTTTGTCAAAAACTGCTGTATTTTTAAATTTATAAAAAACTAGTCCTCTAAAAACGGTTTTGTTAATTTGTCAAAAAAAACAATTTTGATCAAAAATGTCTATTTCTGAGTTTGTTAAAAATGTTGCCAAAAAAATAGTCAGCATAGTCAAAAACGCCAATTTTTATAGATTTGTCAAAAAAAAAATCAAAACGGATTTTTTTGCAAAAAAAAAAAACAAATTTTGAAAGTTTGGTGCACATTTTTACAGTTTTGACAAAAAAATATATTTTCAAATTTGGGTTAAAAGAGGCTCTTTTTGCCAAAAAAAAACAAAATTTGTAAGTTTGGTTTAAAAAACACCTAATTAGCTCTGTGAAAAAGTGAAAAATACATTCTTGGAAATTTGTAAAAAAAAAAAATGTTCAAAAAAGTCTATTTTTGAGTTTGGTAAGTTTGGTAATTTTAAAAAATAATAACTTTAAATAATGGGTCCAAAAACCTCTATTTATACAGTTTTATCAAAGAAATATATTTTCCAAATTTGGATAAAAAAATCAGTTTTAAAAAAAATAATTGCTAGTAGTCAAAAACGCCCATTTTTATAGATTTGACAAAAAAAAAAACAAAACAAGATTTGTCAAAAAACCAAAACTTTGTTTAAAATCATATTATTAATGTATTTTAAAATCAAAATTTGTTAAAATGGACAAAAAAAAAATTAATTTGAATCAAAAAATCTTGAATTTTTCAGTTTTGTCCAAACTGCTATATTTTTAAATTTAAAATAAACAAAAAAACTAGTCCTCTAAAAAAAGTTTTTGTTAATTTGTCAAAAAAAAAAACAATTTTGTTTAAAAATGTTTTTTCTAAGTTTGGTAAAAATGTTGCCAAAAAAAATAAATTTAAAATATTGGTCCAGTTATCATCAATGAAATATATTTTTCAAATTTTCATATAATAAAAAGAATTAAAATTTTACACCTTAGTCAAAAACGTCAATTTTTATAGATTTGTCTAAAAAAACAACAAATTTTGAAAGATTGGTGCTAAAAACACATCACATTTTTACAGTTTTGTCGAAAACACATTTTTGGAAATTTGTCAAAAAAATCAAATTACATTCAAAAAAGTCTCTATTTTTGAGTTTTGTTAATTTGGTATTGTCAAAAAATTTAAAATTTAAATAATGGGTCCAAAAAACCTCCATTTTTACAGTTTTATCAAAGAAATATATTTTCCAAATTTTAATAATAAAAACAGTTTTAAAAAAAATTGCTTAGTCAAAAACTTCCATTTTTATAGATTTGGCAAACAAAAAAAAACAATTTTGTTTAAAAGAATTAGATTTTTTAAAAAAATATCAAAGCTCCAGTTTTAAAAAACAAACTAAAAACTTTAAAGATTGGTTCAAAAAAAATCCTAATATGTATACTTTTGTAAAAAAATATGTTTTCAGATTTTGGAAAAAAATAACAAAACAACACAGTCAAAAATGCCAGTTTTTGTAAATTTATCAAAGAATTTAATTTTGTTCAAAAAAGTCTTGTTTGGTAAAATATGAAAAAAAACGTTTGGTCCAAAAAACAAAATTTTACAGTTTTGTCAAAATAATATAAAAAAATATATATTTGATTAAAAAGACAGATTTTCAAAAACCTTTTCAAATTTACAAAAAAAGACATTTTGCGGATTTCCAAATTTGGTCAAAAAAGCACATTTTTACGAATCCTTTCCTACAGCACATCTTCTCCATGCTTTATCATCTCTACACAAATGGTATCGACGCGTGTCCCTTTTTTAAACTTCCTTACTTCATCATAAGTCTGAGGTCAAATTGCCGGCTATTCCATACTTTCAGCTAATACGAGCAGCAGTTCTATATTATGTTGCGCATCTTTACTTTTGACATATTATTCAAAGTTTGTAAATCATCTAAATCAGAATCGCTTGAACATTTGTTGTTTTGCCTAATATCTCGGTGTTTAACGGTGGTGTGGAACAGATTTGTTTACCCAATCTGAACAAAATTCATGTTAACATTTAATTGTAAACACCGCCTGGTTCGTCCAACTTCGGTGGCTTACTGGGAGGCAGCAAAAACCATCTTCGTCGAATTAACTTCTAAGGAACTAGAAAATTGCTGAAAACCTTTATTCCAACGATTCCAATATAAAAATAACAGCCAAACGTAAAACAAAATGATTTTTATACTTAAAAACATAAGGACAACGTATCTTAAGCTTTTAGATATCTAGTCCAATACCAACCGATGCACCATACAAAAAATTGAAAATAATGTTTTTTATATCAACCTGTGACATACCCTAATGTAATGTATGTATAAATGAGTATGTATAATATACAAGTTGGAAAACTTTGTCACTTTGGCGGCGCGAAGTGTCTAAACCTGGAATTAAATTGGAAAATGGTGCAATCTACATTCAAGCACGCAACCCAGTAAAAACTTTACTGTGCATAACAATTTCAATTCGCCGCATAGTTTAGAATTTGCGCGAGTAACTTTTGTAATTGCGTTTTGTTTAACTATTGCGATAGAAAGCTTTTTGTGTGGGCGTGCGGATTAAATGTACATACAGGTGCAAGTGTAGACAATAAAAACACGACCATAAGAAAATTCTCACGAACAAAATATTATTATATCATATATAATATTAAGTTGGGACTTTGTGAGTGCATCTTGCCGAGCTTGTCGGACGAGTTACCGCAAGTGACAGTTCGCCTCTAATGACCTTTTGCTCCTGCAGAGTCTGCATTGAAATTGTCAACGCACTAATATGGCAAAACTTTATAGGTGATGCGGTTGTGCTCTGGATGTTGTCAGAAAGCACGTACTTTACGCAAACACCCACGGACACTCTGGTTTTTCCGTTTTGAAACTAATGGTGAAATGTTTATTTTAAAGATACTACTCTCAATGGCGAACGTACGGTTTACGACTATTCCCTCTAATTACATATATACGCAAGAGCATTTATATTTCTTGAGGAAAATGGATTTTCTGCAATGTCCATTAGTACATACTGCACAAGGTTACAGGTTATATAGAAGGGGTGTTTTTAATAATGATATATATAATTGGATAATAACTCACTGCGTCGCACAGTGTCCGAATATGAAGTAAAAGTGGTCATAACTCTGTTTTATGTATAGGAGAGCTATTGCTTTTGGATAAGAGTCAGTTGTAATTGTCTACAAAATATGACATTTCTTATATTACTTACAAAACCGGTAGAAACTCAAAATTATTATTATTATTATTATTATTAAACGGCCTCCAGTGAGCTGAAATTCGCTCCCCAAAACATTCTACGCAAGTACCAAAATGGTTTGTCCAAAAGTATCGTATCGTTATGTCTGATTTTCCTAACCTCAAAATTAATTACTCGTATTAATGTAGCGAGGCTTTAAGTACAATCGGTCCGGCTGTGTTGGTTGAGCGTTGCTGCTTTTAGTGGAATAGTGTACGAAAACTCTTTTTGTATATAAACGTGGGAACATACACACACTCTGATATTTAGTGTGTTACAGGCGTTTGGCACCATTGGGTGCCTTAATCGGTCCGTTTTCTGTGTGTCATGTAACTCTGTCAACCGCGCATCATAGCTCTTAAAACTCACTTTTATCTTCGTTAAAAAATCTTCGTATTCGTCATTTGCGTCCGATTCTTGCGCAGCGCATCTGGTACAACCCTTGCAGTTCGTCACAATTGAGTGACTTGGACTGAATGATGAAAGATACCGAGATACATCCTAGAAGGGATAGCAAACCTATGAGTTCTGTCCCCTCAATATCAATCTTCACATGCGGTCTTTTATGATTTGGCAGCTCTATGAGATCCACGTTCGACAGAGTCGGAACACGCTTGGTGGGTTCCTGTTCGAAGTTAGGACATATGTCAACAGGAAACGAAGGGGTTTATAGTATCTGCGAGTCCCCTCTGTAGCAGTCGGTTTCCCCGTCCGTTTTCCTGGTACTGTGGACGGCATGCAGTTCAATTCGGGAGTAAGACGTTCTTTGTCCAACATCCATAACAGAAAATTTTCCTATCTTTAGCGTCACATTCGAAATAGCTGTGACCCACTTGATCGCAATTCAAACATGAATTATGGACACGCGTTTCTCTTGGGTTGATCGGTTGTCATAACCGGCAGGTTGACTTCGTGTAACATCGATATGATGTCTCTCTGCCTCCTCTAGCTACAAACATAACCTAGAAATATCGGGTTGTGTTTCGAGTTTGAGGTTCAGATCCTGATCCAGATGTCTGGCCATGTGCGAAATGACTATGAAAATCAAAAATTGTTTCTGCAATGCGTTGCCGTTTTCTCCCGTTAATTTCAGACGCCAGTGCGGAACGGGACTTACCCTGTGATTCTTTCGAAAGGCTTGATTCATTAGTTCATGGTGAAAGCCGCGGGGAAATTCAAACCGCTGTTTTTCTTCAATACTGGAACTCCCTTGCAAAGTTTGTTAGTAATCAAGTCGTTGAGAATCGGACCATGGTACAGGGAAAGATATTTAATCGATTAGCTCTTATGGCCGACGGGTATTGATTGAAACGAAAAAAAAAATGGTGAAAAATGGTGGAAGTGTAAAAGTATCCCCCGCGGGTCAAAGGAGGTGTTGCCTTAGGGAAACCCCCGAAGCACTACGGGAGCTCATTGTCTCTTTGTTAACAAAAGTCACATGACCAGTTCGGTGAAAACGGTGCCAAACCGACAGTGACTTCGTGCAGGTTGGCTAGCGTGTATTGCGCGAACGTCGATCGCCCGTTACGTGACTTTCGACGGTGTGACGTCATTTCGGTGACCAGCGTAAACAGAGCGAGTGCGCGAAAGTGTCACTGATTCTATTCGGTACTGTGGATTAGTGTACAGGTGGACAATCAGTGCTAGTACGATGCCTTCGGGTCCACTGACGAAGGGCACCCCTGGAAGAAGGTCCAGGTCCCGTGCTGCAAGAAAGCGGTCGAAGAAGGGGAACGCACATACACGGTGATCGTGAAAAATGCCGTAGAGTCGGAGACACCAGAGGCGCTTCAGACACGCCTAATGGGGGACGTAGGGCGTCAGGTGCCGATCAGAGTCAAGTCGATCCGACCAGTGCAGGCTGGCGTCTGCCTGGAGACCTGTTCGCTCGCGGAACTGGAGATGCTGAGGTCCAGCACTGCGATGAAAACCGCAGGCCTCACATTGGGGAAGACGAAGGAGCCCCAGCCGCGAGTGATCGTACTGGACGTCCCATCAGAGTTGCCGATCGTAGAGGTCATGGAGGAGATCTTCCGGAAGTCCACGTTCGCGTTGTGATGTCGCGAGATGTGTTTGGAGCTTCAGTACACGTCGTCAGCAAAAGTGCTACACCAGGACTGAAGGGCAACCTGGACGATAGGACGAGGCAGCGGATGTTGTACATCGGATGGACGCGTCACAAGGTAAGGGTTATGGAAAATGTGTTGTCGTGCTTCAGGTGCTGTGGGGCAACGAAGTTTTGAATGTAATCGTGGTGGTAATGTGTGTAGCAATTGTGGTGTGGATTGGCACCTGAAGGCAATGTGTCCCAACAAGATACAGTTCTCACACTGTAAGGCCAAGGAGCTACCGCATGATCACTAGGTGATCACTAGGTACAGGGCGAGACACAGACGACAGGTGACCATCACTATGAATGAGTCGAGGGTGGACGAATCAGCCGAGGTAACAGTCCTTTAGCTTAACTGTCAGGGCAGTCGATCGATGATGTCTCTATTACAGTTATGGGAGTACACGAATTCACTAATGAATTTGGGATATGTATAGTGGTTAAGGGTGGGTTTGGTACTATGTATTTAGTGACAGTTTATTGAAAGTTTGGGGATGATATTGAGCCGTACGTTAACTACTTGAGTGCAATAACCGATAGGTTTAGGTATGAATGTCTAGTGTTTGGAGCGTAGACTCAAATTATTTAGAAGAGTAAAACAGAAAAATGTGTCGTTTTTCACCCCCGAATTGAGGGTCATGAGAACGAATGTGAAATGTTTGAGGAATTCCTTTCAAAGGGATCGACGGAACGGAATGAATGGGGATGCGTGGACGGAGTTTGCAAATGCTAGGGTCGAATATAGGAAAGCCACGATGGCAGAGTGTAAATGTATAAATGAATGAGTTCTTTCCAGAAGCGGTTTCCGAAGACCACATCGATACGAACTCGAATTCCACCGAATTGGGAAGAAATCAATGAGGCGGTATATCAGTATGGTTCAAGGAAAGCTCCTGGCCTAGATGGTGTGAATTGTGAAATAGCCCGAGCGGTCTGGAAGACAATTTCAGTTGGTATCAGTGTAAAGCCAATGTATACCCGAAGGCTATTTCCCGACGGAATAGAAGATTGGGACGTGATTGTCCTGCTCAAGTCTCCGGAGAATATCAGAACAGGCCCACGATTCTACCGACCAATCTGCTGTCTGTCAGTGTTAGTGAAAATTCTAGAGTGAATTCCGACCAGTTTGACTTCACAAATGGTCGATCGATTGAGGATACGTGGATAAAATTTAAGGGGATGGTCGACAGCTCCGATATTCCGTGAACTATTTGTTCTGTGTATATGATGTATGGTGCAATAGTATGGTATAGTAGGACTAGGTATCAGTATGGTAGAACTGAAATCAACCGTTGCCAGAGAGTGGCGAAGCTTGCGTGTCTGAGGGTATGTAGGACAACCTCGACGGACGCGATGCAGGTACTCCTAGGAGAACTGGCGAAGGAGTTTTGTACGCGGAATTGAAAGTCCTTCTGACTAATAGGGTGTATGAAACCTGACAACAAAGATGGAATGAGAGTGAAAATGACACGGTTACGTACGAGTTTATTGCGGATGTATTGTTTGCAAATGAGTTTGGTGTGCCTGATTCTGTCCACTGAGAACGAAAAAAAACAACTATGAATGCATTATATTTTATCTATATAGTGTAAAAAGTTTTGGCCGCGCTTACTACAGATTTAGACACTGTGCCTTGCGTCTGTCGTCTGTCACAAGAAAACTATAAAAAATAGTATATAAATAGTGTACTAGAATTTAGAGCAAAGGTGCACCCTTGTGCACAAATAATGTGTAATAAGACTGTTTTAATTGATGTGTTCAACATTGTGATTAATACCAACATGATTTACGTGTGTGTTTTAAGTGTTGCTGTGTAATTGTTTATACTTAAAACATACAATTAATTTCGATGTGTGATTGGCAGTTTTTAGAAGGGATTCTCGTATATTTAGCGGTAATTAAAAGCACAGCAAATGTGAATTGTGCTATATGAAAAGTGTATTCACGCTGATAAGCTCTCTGGGATGCAATTTCTGCAGCCGTCTGTCTGGCTGTAGCTTGCAATTCAATAAACAAATATAAAACATACATGGAGCACACAATCTGGTGCAATATGCATCGCTCGAGTATATTGCGTTCTCGTAATGCAAGTATTTATTTGTGTGTAGTCGATTCAAAGACTGCGTTTATATAAAATAGATGGAAACTCAAACGATTTGTCACCGAGAAGTGCACAGGTCAAAGCGTATCTCCAATAATATATTCTACATTTATAATAATGTATTCTCTGAGTATCTGAATCAGAGCATATATGGAGAAATTGAGAACTTATATACATATATGTATATTATGTTTATGTATGTATGTATCTTTGATCTATTCTATGTGATAGCTGTCTGGCTTATATTACTTGATTTAGTGCAATGTGTGTGTTCCAATATTTGCAAGTGCATCGTTCATGTTATTGTTTACAGTTTTGATTGGTACATTGTCATCAGAATAATGTCAAGATCGAATAAAGATGATTTGAAATGCGGTTATTTCGTATCATGTCCTAATAATACTAAAACTTATCCTAATGAATAGTAATAGTAATAGTCGACCAATTTTGATTGACATGATTTGATTGATTCAATTGATTCAATTGATTTTATTTATTTGGTTAATTTGATTGATTTTATTTGTTTCAGTTAAAATGAAAAATCAATTTTTGTATGTATTTTTCGGATCATCCCTATAACAAATAGATTGGGTCCATCTTCTGGCTTCTTAAACATTTTTTTTTATGACATTTCTATATCCATCAGAACAGAATTGAGATTAGGAGAAGACAAAGAGCGCGTATGTAGCAAAAGGCGGCTCACCAGTCACCATACACGTTTCATTCACACAATCACAAATAGCACATCGGCACATCGCACATACAGATTAAAAGTGTGTGAATGCTTCGCACAAATAGAAAATATTTTTCTTAAAAAGTATTTTGAGTAAAAGTACTATGAAAAAAGTGATATATCCAAAAATACGTATATGATATCTTTTACGCACTCCTAAAAAATGTATATCTTATTATACTCTTTTAGTATAATAGCTGGAAATTGTTAAACAATATTAACAAATAAAAGTCCATGTTGCATTTCTAATTAATGTAATTTCAATTTATCAAAACAAAATTTTTAAAATGTTGGTTAAAATATAAAAAAAAATATTTTAGATTTAAAAAAAAAAAACTAATTTTTACGGAAAAATTCCTATTTTTAGTTAATCAGGGCAAATTTTTACGGGTTTTTTCAAAATAAAATTTGGACAAAAAATATATGGTTTAAAATAAATAAAAAAAGCATATATTTTTATAGATTAATCAAAAAATCGAAATTGATCAAAAAAATTTATTTTCAAATAAAAAAACAATGTTTCGTAAAAATAGTAATTTATAAAAAAAACAGGTTTAAGAAAAATTACAAACTTACAAAACAAAGAAACTTGTTTAAAAAATTAAATTAAAATTGAAGTTTCGTAAAAATGTTCATTTTTATAAAACAGGTTTGAAAAAAATCACTGCTTTTTCAAAAAGCCTATTTTAGAGTTTTAAAAAAACAAAGATTTGTAAAATGGCTAATTTTTACTATTGAAATGTTCAAAAAATTCCCCATTTTGTCAAAAAAAAATTTTTTAATGTAAAAATCAGTTTTCATAGATTTTAAACAATAAAGATCTCACAGCTTAGTCAAAAAATTTTGTTCAAAATGTCAATTTTTATAATTTAAAAAAGGCCAATTTTAAATTCTAATGTTTCCAAAAAAAAGAATGTTTTCCAAAAAAACCTTTTTTTTAATTAGAGTTTGTAAACCAAATTGCATTCAAAATCTAAATCATTGTTTTGTAATTTATTTTTATAGTTTTGTTGAAAATACGTTTTAATTAAAAAAAAAAAAAATTACAGTTTGGGAAGCTATTTTTTAAAGATTTGTCAAAATTACTTTGGTCAAAAATGTATATTAAATCTACAAAATATTAAAAAAAAACAGTTTGTCGAAAAAAAACAAGGTGTCGTAAATGGATTTTAAGAAAATCGCAACCTTTTTTATAAAAAAAACATTTTTTTTTAAAAAAAATTAATTTTTAGAAAAATAAGTTAAAGAAAAATTGAACTTTCGTAAAAATGCTCATTTTTAAACACCCCCCGGTAAAAAAAATCACTGATTGTTGAAAAAGCCTATTTTTAGAGTTTTTTTTTTTTAAAAAACAAAGATTTTACGGTTTTTTTTTAAATTTAAATTTTTAAAATTTGGTCAAAATATACCACACATTTGACTGTTTTGTCAAAAAATGTCTTAGTAGTAGTATTATTATTAGTATTAGCTATTTCAAAAAAGCTCATTTTTATAGGTTTGTCAAAAAATAAGTAAATTTTGTTCAAAAATGCCAATTTTTTTAATTAAAAAAAGGGAAAATGGTAAAAAGGCCAATTTTGTGAAATGAAATTGATCCAATTGTTTTCCAAAAAAAATGTGGTGTGTGGTTAAAAAATCTTGCTTGCTCAAAACATCCAAAATTACAGCCTGGTAAAAAGTCTAAATTTGTCAAAAAAAAAAACAATTTTGTTCAAAAAAACATATTTTTTTAAATTAAATTTTTTAAACAAAATTCATTCAAAATCAAAATCGAAGTTTTGTAATTAATTTTTACAGTTTTGTTGTACATCTTGGGTCAAAATCTAAAAAGACCACTTGAGTTTTCTAATAAAAATCCGAAGTTTGGTGAAAAAATTTAAATCTTTCACAGTTTTGTAAAAATCTCATTTTTAAAGACTTGTCAAATTTATTTTTTTTTTAATTATTTTTAAAGTCTGGTCAAAATAATAATAATAATAACAATATTTCAAATGTGGTTATTTTTTTAAATACAAATTAGATGGCTCAAAAAAGCACAAAACAGTATTCATAGCTTGGTCAAAAAGTCCATTTTTATAATTTTTTCCACAAAATCAATTTATTTATTTTTTTGTAAAAATGCTAAATACAGCAGCTTTAAAAAAAAATAAAATTGTTAAAAAAAAAACTATTTTTATAGAAGTATTTTTTTACCAAGGTTATGTAAATAGGCCCATTTATAGTTTGATAAAAAACTGGGTTTGAAAAAAATATCTCACAGCTTAGTCAAAAAAACTTTTTTTATGGATTTGTAAAAAAAAATAAAAAAAAAATTTAAAATGCCAATTTTAACAATTTTAAAAAACATAGTTGTCAAATGAAATTGATCCAAAAATCACCCATTTTTAATGTTTTTACAAAAAACAATTTCTCACACTCTCTCTCTCATTGGATTCTGTAATCCCTTGTGGGACATAGGGACAGTGTGCGATGTCGCACACCGGATTTAATGTTTGTTCAAAAAAAATTTGGTGTGTGATTAAAAAAATCGTTTGCTCAAAAAAGCCTAAATAAAAAAATTACAGTCTGGTGAAAAAGTCTAAATTTATCAAAAAAACAAATTTTGTTCAAAACATTTTTTTTTTTAAATTTAAGTTCGTAAAAAAAGTCAAAGTTTGGTAATTTATTTTAACAGTTTTGTTAAACATATGTTTTAATTAATAAAAATATAATTTTACAGCTTGGGTCAAAAAATCTATTTTTTATAGATTTGTCAAAAAAGAATTTGTTAAAAAAGACCACTTGAGTTTTCTAAAAAAAATCCAATGATTGGTGAAAAACTTTTAAATGTTTACAGATTTGTAAAA
This sequence comes from Bolitophila hybrida, assembly GCA_027564075.1. NCBI lineage: Eukaryota > Metazoa > Arthropoda > Insecta > Diptera > Mycetophilidae > Bolitophila > Bolitophila hybrida. Next base: position 13,164 of record JANSTU010000253.1, read on the forward strand.
ATCTAATTTTTATAGACTTGAAAAAAGTTTGTTTTTTTAATAGAAAAATTAAAGACTCATTTTTTAAAAACTGGCTTGAAAAAAATAAATCATATCTTGGTCACAAAACCGGTTTTAAGAGTTTTTTTTAAAAAAAATGTATGTTTGTAACAGATAATTTTTACGATTTAAAGTCAATAAGTTTTGTCAATAAAATTATAATATTTTTAGGGTTTTTTCAAATTGATCCAAAAATCATCCAGTTTTAGTGTTTTTTTCAAAAAAAATGTCAATGCTTAAAAAAATTGCTTTCTCGAAAAAGCCTAAAACATTATAAAAAAATATACAGTCTGGTGAAAAGGTCTAATCAAAAAATCAAATTTTGTTCAAAATTTTTTTTTTCAAATAAAAGTTCGTAAAAAAACTTATTCAAACTCAAAATCAAAGTTTTGTAATTTATTTTTACAGTTTTTGAGTTTTCTAAAAAATCCAAATCAAAAAAGCACAAAACAGTAATCATAGCTTGGTCAAAAGATCCATTTTTATAATTAATTTTTTAAAAAAATCAAAAAAATTGTCAATATAGTAAATTTTTAGAGTTTTTTTTGGTCAAAAACACTATTTTGAAAACATTTTTTACAATCCAGGTTTTTAAAAAAAATAGTATTTTTTCGCAACTTTAATTTTTCTTTTAAAAAAAACTTTTGACAAGTCTATAAAAATGAGATTTTCACCAAACTTTGGATTTTGTAAAAATAAATTACCAAACTTTGAATTTAAATAAAACTTTTGAGCGAGCAATTTTATTAAATTTTATTATGTTTTTGAAAAAACATTAAAAATTGGTGATTTTTTGGATCAATTTCATTTGAAAAAACCCTTACCGCCTTTTTACCCAATTATGCTTTAATCAAAAAATATCTATAAACATTTGGACTTTTTGAAAAAGATTAGATTTTTTGACAAATCTATAAAAATGAAATTTATATTTTTTAATCCCAATTTCATTATCACAATTTGAAAATATGTTTTTTATGTGAATCGTAAAAAATGTTTTTTTCCAAACTATAAATGGGCCTTTTTACAAAACCTTGGTAAAAAATGTACTTCTATAAAAATAGTCTTTTTGACCAAGCTGTATTTTTTAAAAAACCTGTTGTATAATGGACAGTCTACAATCAATAAGATTCCCGATATCCACGTTGAGCCGTAACTCTTCAATATTTGGAATTATCATATACATGCAATTATATACACAATACAAATTGCATTTGTATATGTGTATATTAGATTTAGTTTACATGCCTTAGCCGAATCCGTTAACATCAAATCGCATTTGTATATGTGTATATTAGATTTAGTATTATTCAGTTCAATTTGTACACTCGAACCGCATAGACCAGCAAAATACATTATATTATCTGAACATGTAAACTTTCATATATGTATAAGAGCTTGCGAATATCCGGACATCTTCCAACCTACTCCTATATACAGTCCACAAAGGTACTCAAAGACGGTCAAACCACTCCCCTTTCTATTTACACAAATACAAAAAATGACCTTTTTGCCCCTATCTACCTTAAGGGTTGTCCGATTTTATTAATTAAACATAGGTATTTTAAATACCTTTCAATTGATACCACACACTTCTGGGTATCACCTCCCCCATCTCAAAAAGTGAAATTTACTGTTTTTTTTTTAAACTTTGAAGCCCTCTCACCCTTAAGGGTGGTTTTGGGGTCTATAAATGACCACAAAAAGAGGGGGATCTTTTTCTCAAAATCGAGTTTTTGATCTCCTGTACTTTCGCGCCTTTTTGTTAATATCGCCTATTTCGTTTGTTTTTAAATAAAATTTTAACCTTCTCTCCATTTAAATGGATTCATTTCCAACTACTAAAATATTTGCGACAACCCTTTTAATGGAATTAGGTCACTAAGGGAAGGAATTGTCCGGTTTGTACGTGGGTTCCTGCCATAAGGTATACCGCACGTCCTCCCACTGCTAATACTGCTCCACCATAGTCGCGAATTTGACTCTAAACCACAGCCACCATGATACTCCCGCTATTGGGCCTACCTCGTCGACAGGGCAGAGACAAGTCTCTGGGGCTCCCTGCCCCCCGTGGTACCATTTAACCTTGGTAAGGCTGCGAGGCACAGACCTCTACCAGTTATTTTACGGCTTGCACCGCTGGATGACTGGTTGCACTAAGCTCGGCTAACTAAGGGAAGGCGCCGAAACAGCCGCAAACCTTTTTAAACACTCTCATTTCCTCTACCCCTTATATCCCTTAAGGGTTGTCCGATTGTATGAATACCTTTCATTTAATACCATTCACATTTTTCACACTCTCCCTTTTAACCTTAAAATTTACTTTACTTTTGATAAAATTCTGACGCCCTCTCATCACTATTTTAGCCAAGCATTTTTTTTATTTGGTTGTCAAAATAACAACGGGTTCATCTGTAAAAGATCGGAAATTTCCGGAAACTGCAGCCGAGTTAGGAAGGCATCATATTAACGGCGTTGGTCACGATTGGCAGAATAATATAACTGACAGAATCACGATTGGCCGACACACGATAGCTTGAGGTGTAATTTTATAAATATTTCAGATTTTTTTTTATAATTCAGTAAATCGAATTATTTTGACAAGGAGAAGGTGTCAACAAGGGAGTAATTGGATCCACACGAGTCCATCGAGTCTCTTGCCCTCTCCTCCTCCGGGAAATGGAATACGCAATCTCCTTTTCAATATAATCCATTATTTAGAAGTTTGGAAGAGGATAGGGGTTGGTTGGTATTAAATAATCGGTGTTGGTCACGATTGGCCAAATAATAGAACTGACAGAATCACGATTGGCCAACAAATTATACTTTTTGGAAAATTACTATTATTCTGCAAATTGTGAGTCGGACAATTGTATTATTTGGCCAATTGATATTCATTCAATCATAGTACAATCTCATATTAGTCTTTATTTGATTAGGTTGGATGACATTTTTATTTTTAGTTATTAAATTTTCAGCAATTCCGAATCACATTTTCTTGGCACGGAGACGAGTTGATGGATCGAGAAGTGATTCAGTGTGCTGCAAAGCTGCACTCTTTACCAGTAAAACCACCAGAAATCTGTTGTTAACCAGCATGTTTTACAAACAACAGACCTGTGGAGAACACATATTTAAACAGCAATCGAAACCTAAAATGTTCCACCATTTACATTTGAAATTGGACACAGAACCCTCCATTTTATTATATTTGTTTTCACTCATTCTATTAAATTAAAAAAAAAAACAGTTTGATGCGATGTGTACCCTTTACATTTTCCAAATATTTGGTTGACATAAAAACCCTCTTCTCTCTTTCAGTTTATACTAAAACATTGCATCTTCAGCAAGATACAAACCACTAGAGTAAAAAGACAGTAAAGAGATAGAGTCTTTATAATAACAAACAAAACATAAAATAACCTCTCAAAAGGTCACCGCTGTTTGATTATAGTTCACGAACTTATAACATTCCAATTCAGACACATAACTTCTTGGCCCTTTCACAAAAGCTTATCTACCACCCCCCTCCTCTCTATACTATAATTCCGTTTCTCTATAAGCTTAACACACATATAACTTCGATTGTAATTCTAGACTGTAATTGTTTGTCGAAGCGACCTACTTACGCACAGCTCTACAACAAAATCCGATATAGGCCGCACCCTTAGAGCTTTCCATCCTGCCTCCCCCCCTTTGCATTTATATAATATACGAAGATAACACTGTCGGAAGTATTAAATGCGTATATCTGCAAAATTACGCTGCTCGGCTTTAAAAGATAAATCACAAAGCTTCTCACTGTGCTGTGTTGTGGAATTCCTTGGATGTGTGTGTGTGCGTGCCTAAAAAGCCTGCAAAAGTAAACTATTATATATAAATATATATATATACACACATACAGATAAACGTGTAGCGGATGAAAAAAAAATGCCTAAACTATAGACAAACAATTTTCCTGTGCCTCGTGGGTGGATAACAAAAATATTTGGGGTTGTTTTCACTGTGCAATGAAGCTAGCCCGATTCTGTCTGCATGTGTGTGTATATGTGGGGATAGGATGTGGGGTGAAGGTATTGCGTGCGCTTACAATAGCATTGCTCAACTTTTTGTATGGAATTCAGCTCCCCTGTGTTATTTCAAAGTGCCGACATTTGTTAGTTTTCCATTTATGTGTTTTCGTTTGGAGAAATATACATGCGGGAGTGGAGCCGTTCTTCCATATAAATATATATATATACATGTGGATGTGGTGTATTTTATGTATGTTTATGTGAATGTAGGTATATCCGGCGGCTTCGAGCGGTGAATAATTATGGTTTTAAAAGTTAGTCAGTCAGCGTTTGAAGTGGACAGTCGACTAGAAGCTGAACATTGGGAAGACAGCCCAAAATATAAATTCTGAATTATTGTCATGGTGTACGTGTTGCCCACAGATATTCTCGACAAATGAACCTAGCTACCGGGTAAATTTTCAGATTGTTTCCAAATACTAAAATTTTTATCTTTTCTTTTCTTTCAAAATGAAAATTCAATTTGCATATGAAATGCCAGAAATGTGAACGTGTCGAATTCTGTTTGTATTGATGCTTCTGTGCAGATCTTCTCCTCAAGATTTCACAAACGTCTCAAAGGAACATCGCACATTCTATACAATTATGTAGGTGAGCATTTGCACACATACCAACATAACATAAACAGACACAGACAGAAGACGACATTGCTCAAGTATAAATATTATTTATGTACCTGTTCATTCGTAATTTCATCAATGCAGACTCTCTCACACAAACACACAAGAACACAGACACACAGACAAACTGACAGACTGTGATTCTTTATACGAGCAAGTATGTATATAAATAAGAAGCGCTAGCGATGATGAACCGTAACATTATTATTCTCATGCATTATTCATAGCACAGTGGTATAAGATTCACTAAGCTATACGGCGCGCGGCTATGAGAGCTTCAAAATGCTAAAGAAATACACTAACCAACAACAACAAAAACAACTATAAAATAATGGCAGCGGCACTTTGATCACAGGTAAATTGATTTAAAACATTTGATCTGACAGCAATTCAGAATTAAATATTTTCCACCATATCTATACTTTGTGTGCGTGTGCGATTTATACATATGAATATATATTTACCTTTATATGTTTATAAATATGTATGCGATGGTATAGGTGGTGTTGTTGCAGGTCTTAAAGATCTGTTCTTTTGTATAAAGACAATAATTTCCATATATTCAAGAGGATTTTCTGCGGTTTGTTTGGACGGGTATTTATGTAAATATATATATATAAATAGCTTTGACGTGCGTATGTATAAGTGCATCTTCATTGACTATTCATTGCACGCACGTCAAGCGCGTAAATATGCGAGCGTGCGCCAAAGGATTTAATAGGATATCCGTTTCGGTACGATGGCCATTAGTTAATGGTTTTTCAGCGTCTGTCGCAGCCCATTTTGAGATAGGTCTGTTATAAAATAATTGAAATTGGGATTGGCTATTTCTGAACTAGATTATTGATTCGTAATAACCAGACATTGCTGCCATTGTTAATGATAGCGTTGATTATTCCGAATATTTATATTGCAGGATAGGTTTTGGAGCATAGAGATATCACAAAAATATGCGCATTTGCCCTGCAAAATTGTTAGAGTTACGGCTGGGCAAATTGGACATCTAATTGTAAGTGTTTTAGCTTCATCATTAATTAATCATATTAAATATCAGTATTTAATTTTCTAAAATCAAAATCTAAAGAAAAATGTGTGTTGTGATATACCACCAACATTTACTGTACGGTCAAGTTAAACACTAATACACGTACACGAATTACATGGATTGAAACCGGCCGGATTGAAACCGTGGGGACTAAAACCCTAGAGTATAAAAACTCTGTATTAAAAACATGGGATTAAAACCCAACGAATAAAGAAACGAAACGAATTTACATAACGTTTACAATTTATTTATTGTGTATAGCGAACGAGCGCGGTGCAAATAAAAGAGACTGATTTCTAATGTTGCACAAGCTTATATAACAATTTGAAAGAACCGCTAATTTGCTAGTATTTAAAGATGACATCGCAGCATATTTAAAAGTATGATCTCAGCGATTTTTGATGAAGATGATATGATGATATCAACCATCCCGAAATTAAAAAGAAAGGTATACTTTAATGTTACATAAGTTAAGTTAATTCATTTAATCAAATTTAATAGGCATTCTCTTACGATGAAAGGTAATCGTTTTACATTTATATATATATATATATATAAATTCCTTCGATCCCTATTTGGGACATAGGGCATCAGCAACAAAGTTGCGGAACTGGACGCGGTTGACGGCCAAAGCCTTTATCGCCGTCCAGTTCG
>JANSTU010000264.1:0-19585 GCA_027564075.1 Bolitophila hybrida
TCTGCAAGAATATTGAGATTGACATTAGCTTAGCGCTCTCTTTGCGAGAGGCAAACTATTGCACTCTATTTCATTTCACTATAAATATAGTAGTGTGTGTAAGCGTGTGTACGTACACTAATTCTAGATGTAAATCTATATATGCATGTACTTCTCACATTTAACTCTTATGAAAGTCCCATTGGGATAGTAAAACGAATATGTTGCAAACAACATATAGAGTTTTGTGCATTACGTTTTGTTTTTCTTTGCGTATAATCTAAAAGAAAACGAAGATTACGAATATCCGTTCGCTTGCATATTTACATTTTGTGTTTTGTGCTCTGCAATATCCATTTTTATTATACTGCTGCAGGAGTACGTTCAACACAAAGTGCGTTCATTCAGCATTCATTTCACTTAGTTCATAATGTTAAAACTGTCTTAAAACGTTTTTTGTGTAAGATATTTGACAATAATATCGACCTATCCTCCTGAAAGTTTAATATCGTCACACATTTAGTACTAAACGGTTATCTTATATTTTTCAAGTTCAATGTACGCGCAAAAATTCAAAAAGCATGACTGACGTAAAAAACAAAAAATGTATATGACAAATAATAAAATAATTAAATGCGTTGAGCCACCACTTAAAAAGACCTTTCATATTTTACAAAACTATTTTGATTGATAAAAGAATTTAAGAAAACATGTGAATTTGTTTGGCCAACTGTCACTAGTTACGATTTCCAGCACCCTGATTCTCTAAACACATCAAGACAATACGAAAAAGTTTGATAACTATTGCACAAAGCATTTTATTCTTGACTTTTAATCTTGGAATGTAAAAAGTGAATTCGCACATTATACGAGACGATAATCTGCAAATCTCGTTGACCTTTCGACAGATTTGTTTTGATTTTAAATAAGTTATTATTATATTTAAGTTTTTTTTATCGCGGTGGTAGAGAATCGGAAAACCAAGATATAACCATTTTCCAAAAAAAATAAAATTAAAGAAACTTATAATCAATTTAAATGTCTTATACATACCAACCATGAATAACACAATATAATTGAACGATTATACCGTGAACATCCTTATTTAATATACACCAAATACATTTAATGATTTAATCACATCCTCTGACAAATGCATAGATCCTGCGGCGCACTTCAACATGTAAATAACATTTATAATATCTCAGCAAATAACGGGTAAGACAAATAACATATATATATATATATATAATTATTTATATATACTATATAGTTAGTATACTCGGGCTCCGATAAGTACATAAATTTGCTCAAGTTATAATTTATTCTAACGCCGACATTATGCAAGAATGTCCATTAATCAAGCAAGAAATTCGTGTCCGGACAAATTTCTATATACGCAAAGTTTTCTCGACTTTTCACAATATAAATATATAAGACAGTACGTACATAAATGTATATATATATATATATTAATGTTATATAGATATGTATTTGCATATACTGTAGGAAAGTGTAAAGGATGCACAGTAACATATGTTTATATACCAGGATAAATACATAAATTTGTATATACAAATGATAGAACTTGTTGCAAAAGAAAACCATAAAGTCGAAACAGTTGTTTATGTTTATACATACATATAATATAAGCTTAAAATGCTTACAATTGTTTCCATTTTTTAATATCTTCTTTAGATGGTTACAAATAATTATAAAATCATTTTAGTTAAAACTAAAATGTGACCATAAAGGGTTAGGCTCAAGGTAGCTATGACTCCTATTCATTGTATACCGAAATATAAAAAAGGATTTTTCCTAACGATCGAACGAGAAATAGAATGTTATGCGACTTGTTAGCCGAATAACATATTTGACAGATGAGTCGTTTTGCCGAAGCTTATTGTCCGATAATTGAATGTAACCCGGTTTGGTCGAAAGTCGTTTGGTCGAATAAGCCGTTCGGCCGAATAAGCCGTTTGGCACAATGGTCATCGAAGTCGAAGAAGATGCTTAGCCATATGGGCCGTTTAGCCGAATGAGCCATTTGTGTCACAAAATGGCGAACGTTATTTACAAGCAGTTTGTAATTCGTCCAAACGATATTTTGCTAAGGCCATTAGCGGTGCTGAAATAAAAATTTCGAATAATTTGCTAAACATCAGTCCTTTTTTATTTTATGGGTACAAAATGTAATAATATATATGAAGGTATTAAGTACACTAAAAACACTGTTTGATTATTTGTAAAGAAAGGTTTTCATTTCATTAAGTACACTAAAAACACTGTTTGATCATTTGTAAAGAAAGGTTTTCATTTCATTTTACAAAAAAAATACAAAATAGGTCGTTCCACTCAAAAATGGTATTTTCCCTAACTCACATTAAAAAAACTCCTTAACCCATTAATGACCGCACCCAGATTCCACTTCAGGCAAATAAATGGCGAACCTTGCATCGACGAGGTGGAATGCTTGCTTCCCGTTTGCTCGTAAAATGATTGGCTTCATCCATGTTGGGTTGCCTTTCATCTTTCACACTGCTGGTTCCTGATTGGGGACCGTTTAGAGGCTTATATTACAACAACAAAGCTTGAGTCTTGGCATCTGAATACCAACTGTGTCATAGGTTTGTTTCCAACATTTTTTGCCACCAAACAATGCAATTTCCAAGCAATAACCAACATATTTGAAATGATATTGGTGAAGAGCGTCTACCACAGGGCTGTGTATTCTCCTTTCTTCATTTTGTCCGGCAACTTGGCTCCTCCAATCCGGTTCACTCGAACAGTTCCTTGAAATAGAATAAAATAAGAATTTGTAATTGACTGTGATATATTTAGTTTTATAATTTATAATTTACCTGTTGCAAATAATCGAGCATCACTCAGAAGGCACATGAGATGGAATGAAGTGAAGAAGTTATCAAAGAAAATGCGATGAGCGGATGACGAAGAAAAGTTCTGCAATAGTTTGAGAACCTCGTCGGCTTTATCATTTAGTGTCGCTGCACCTCCGTAAAGAATGGTTTGGTATAAATATCCTAACGCTAGAATGGGCTTTCCAATAATAAACATCTTGCAAGAGTGTCTTCCAAGAAAGGGTATCATCTGTTCATCAATGGATAAAAGATGCGTCCATACCCCAAACTGAATAGAACGTTTGTTGCTGGCATCGCTAAAGGGACGAATTTTTGCAAATTTATCATTCAGATTCAACTGCTTGTTGTTTGATAAATGGATAAACCTCATTATTGCATCGCATCTCGATCTAGGCATTGCAGAGCGTACACTCGGAACGGCAATCTAGAGGTCAAGCGAGCCATATAGCCTCCATTGTGGCAGCACATGAAAACCGCTGAGAATAAGGATGCCGATGAATCATTTCAATTCGAATGGTTGCAGCTCAAGGATTGTATTATTTTGCTGAGCGTATTCGTTGCTGAATCCGAAGATCAGATCTACCATCTCGTCATAGAAGGAACGACTAAACTATTATTAATCAAAAATTGATACACTTTGCGACGTAAATAATTAAATTGCAACTCAAATGATCTCTTGCCAGTCTCAAAATCCAATTCAATGGTGCCAGAAATATCCATCTGAAGCAGTGCATTCTCGTCCACAATGTCATCGTCAAAGAACTCATGGTCGCTTGCCTCACCCAACTCCGGTGGAACGTAACATATACGACATTCACTTCGGCCGAGCGTTGAACTCCGACAACTAGATCATCCTCTTCATCGGAATCCATTTTCAAAACTTTCTGTCGCCTCATATTCTTCGAATAACATAAACAAAAACACATGAAACACACAAAATCAAAATGAATCACAAATCCGAATTAATTCACCGTATTTCACTTCAATTGCAACAATAAGTAATTGCCCAACGGGTAGAAAATTACCCACGCGTTTTAAATAACAGGTATCACATGGATGGCGGTTGCGTGTTGTTTTTTTTACACATATCCATATTACCAGTATTTGGCAGCATGAAGCAAGTAATAATGTTTTCATAAATAAATGGATTTTTTGTTTCATAAATGGTCTACTTGGTGATGTTTGGTTATAGAGTGAGCCTGGTGGTGGATAGCCAATATTCCAGAGATTACTTATGTCTAATCAAATAGTTTTTAGTGTACATAGTTTCATAGTAATCGCCATTTGAATTCTGAAAGTCAGAATATTCATAAATCTCAAAACACTTTTTTCTTAAAATTCTTAATAAATAATACTCAAAAAATATGTAAACACGCAATTCACAAAAGTCATAATTCACAAAACCTATAGTTTTTGAAACCCACATCTCTTTATCATTTATTTGTAAATATGTAAGATTTCTCAGATGTATACTATTTAATATATGAATATGAATATTCACAAGCTAAGACTGGCGCAATAAATTATATTATAACACACTACAATTTATTTCAATGTTTGAGCAAAAGAATGCGCGAGCATTTAAATAACATCTAGGTAAACGCAATAAAAAATCCACAAGTATTGAGATTTCACATGTAACTCATAAAACCCATAATTCTTGAAAACAAAACCATACATATAGACACTCACAAATCTTGAGATTTGACACCTAATTCTTGAAACTCATAATTCATAAAACCCATAATTCTTGAAAAAACCTACAATTCTTTAAATAAAACACCTAATTCTTGAAACACATTTTTCATAAAATATGTATGGAGAACATCTTGAATCTTAAAAAAATAGATACAACACGTAAATCTGAAAACTCATAATTCATAAAACCCATAATTCTATCAAAAAAAAACATATTCTTGAATTTAAACACGTAACTCTTAAAACAATTCATTCACAATTCACATAAAAAAACCCATAAAACTGAAAAAAATAATTTAATTCCACTGAATGTATGCAATAATAATTACAGGGTTTACAAAAAAAAGAATAAATTTATTGTTTCATCTACACGAACCTTGAGTGTTGTGGGTTGCAAGAACTGTGAGTTTGAGTGCGTGTAATATGGGTTTTGAGAGGTATTGAGTTGTGTGTGCATTTGCATGTTCTGACCAGCCGTGTGAACCCATAATCTTCAATGAATTCGGTGTGCGTCATCGCATTTCATTATCTTGGTGTGTTTAGAGAATCAAGGTAAATATTTTTTGTAAACACTTTTCGTTGAAATGCTCAAATGGATCCATCGCCTAGAAGCGATTTCTCTCTATTATATCTTCAAAAAATGAAGCCGCTCGCGATAACAGTCAATGAAAATCGTGATCGTGATCAATGATTTTTTGTTTGAAAATATGACAATGGACCTGCGATTTGACACCTCTTGATTATTTTCTGTGGGGCTACGTCAAGTAGCTGATAAACTAGCAAAAATTGACGCCTTGGAGGCCAGCATTATTTGTGTTATTCGTGACATACGGCCCCGCAAGGCTCGAAAAAGTAGCCCAAAATTGGACGTATTGAATTTTCAAATAAAAAAAATCTTGATTACAATTTATTTGTTTGTGTTAGTTTTTACGATTTTATGTTCTATCGTGCTTAAAAAAGATACCCTTTACAATAAATATATATTTTGTATGAAACATAAAATGGTTGTCTGTCCTCTTTTATTGTAATCCTGTGAACAGTGATGATTCCAAATATATCAATTTAAAATCGAACTTGATTGTACAAACTGAATAGTTTGCAATTAATTTTAATGAAGTATTTACTTTCACTTGATGATGTTCTAAAATATCAACAAAGCAAACATATATATGCGTTAAGTAGTCTTTGCATTTAATTGAAATCCAGAATAATCTTTTAAACTTTAAAGCTTACGTTGTACAGTAAATTACACCGAATTTTGAAATAATCCATCACACAAGCTTAGCAAGGAAAAAACATCGCATATAATTTTAAGACGCACCAAAACCCGATCGCAAATAAAAATGCCATCTTGTACACTTTGCACTTAATCTGAGTTCTTATGAAAATGTATAAGAGGATGCATGTATACTAAAACAGCTTGAAATACATATATTGCATCAGATTATGTACATTTTGTGTAGTACTTGGGTGAGATTAGGAATGATTGACGGTATTTTTAATCGAATCTATTTTAAACGACGCGTTTAGCACAGTGCTTGAAAAGGGTTGATCGGTTGAATCAAAAAAAGGGTATTTTTCAATGAATAGATAATTCTTATATAGACTCTTAGGAGGACCTTTTTTTCTTGAATAATATACAATTTGTCGTAATTACAATTAATTACAAACATATTTTAAATTATAACAGATTTACGAAAAAAATATTAGGTATTTTGTTATATATTATATAATATGGACATTATGTATATAAAATATTTAATTATGTGCGTATTTTATAGAGTCATACAGAAGATTGTACGTTTGTATTTGTCCATAGTTTATTTAAGTCTTTCTTAGCGCTTTTATCCGCATTTCTTTTGAGCTAAATCCACGTATACATTTATATAGAATTGTAGAAACCGCAATTCCACCATCAACATCTATACAATATAACATACACAGAAATGCAGCCACACATATCCATACAAAAACACTAACACATACGCACTCTCATTCACCTTTCAGTTACGTGTTCCAGAAATACTAATTAAAAGCTGAGGAAATAAGCTACCAAGCGGAAAATTGCAATCTTCCTGAAAAGAATCCACAGCTTCGCACATACCAGGTATAATACACTATATTATGTATGTATGAAGTTCTATTTACAGTCGCAAAAAAAAGGTAACATTTGATTGCCTGCAAAGATTTTTTTTTATGAATACTACTTATGCCGAACGAAGCACTAGCCTAAATAGAAAACGGTCATGTGCAAATACGCCACATACTCCACACAATCGCACACAGTGTACCAAGCCCCTGCCTTTATCTTTATAATAGGGAAATTCCATCTTTTGAGTAGATAAACTGTGCGCCTATATGTGTGTATGCACACGTGCGAGGGGGGCTGTGCGAGCTTTTGCACGACTTTCACACAAAGCTCCCGCAGGAAAAGCAATATTTACGCAGCCATAACTAGTTTGAGTCAAGTAAATATGCACACACACACACATACATACATACGTAATGCATACGTGTTGGTTTGAATTTTTGTGTGTGCTATAGGCACATATACACGTATTATGTAATATTTGTTTGGAGCAAATAACGTTTTCTGTAGAGATTTCAAAACGCTGGACATTAAATAACAGTATACCATCAAAGTTTTTATTTGTTGTCTTCGGGGAAAATCGTCAGTGTATGCGTTATTATTATTTCTGCTTTGGCAAAATTATGAAATATTTTTATTAGCAATTTCAAAATCTTGGAGTTATGCACATTTTTATAGTAGAACTTTAAGATTTTGATTTTTTTACAGATATAAATAGAGAATGATTTGATTAATAAAATGATTAATTAATTTACCGTGATCAAGTAAATACCGTGTTTTTAATTTGTTGATCTCTTGCTAAACATAGTTGAGTTTTTATCAAGACATATGATAAAACATTTCTAAACAGTTCCGCATCCATTTGTTTTTTTTTTTAATTTATGAATAATAATATCCTGAGGTTTGCGTTCAGTTTGGTTTATTAAGAATTGAAAACGCGAATGCAAAAAATAAAAAAATACATACAGTGCGAATTTCCGTGCAATTCTTGTTCACAAATTGCACCTAGAAGTGCACTGAAATGTCGCCAAGTGGCACTGTTTTCAAATTGTAAGAAGAGTGCAAAAACAATACGACTTGCAAAATTCTTCTAAAAAAATGTTTTAATAATTAATTCATTTATTCAAAATACAGAGACCAGTGGTCTTATACATAGTTATTAAACAATGTAATAAAAATGGTGTTTAGCTATGTACAAAGAAAGGAGTTATAGTAACAAAAAAAACAAAGAAATAAATAAAAATTAAGAAAATATTATATGTAAAATGAAAGGATAAAAAAGTATACAATATTATTCAATTATATTCAAAAGAAAAGAAAGAATTATCGGAACATCATCATCATTACATCTCATTATCATTAGACAAATTAGAATAAAATAAAATAAATAAATGGATTTATCAAACAAGTCCTAGTACGGAATTTATATGTGTCACAATAATCAGTCTTTGAACAATGCGAAGCAAGTCCTTTTAAATCCTTCAAAAGAACTCATCCGTTTGAGTGAATTTGGTAGCAAGTTCCAGCTAGCAGGACCAAAAACAAAAAAGGACGAATTATAATTAAAGTAAATATGGCTAAAATTTCTGTTTTGGCTAATCTTTGATAATATGGTTTATTTGATTTAGCTCATTAAATTGCATATGTGTTTTATGGTTTTTCGGAGATTGCCCGAAACAGTAATTCCCCACTCTTCTAACCGGGAAAACTAAATCTTGGCAAAAAACTCCTTTTCAACTTCCGAGTTTTCGAAAACAACACGCGAGTTCTCCTTCAAGCGAACCTCCTTGTTTCTCCAAATTTATTTTGTCTGTAAATGAAATTTGCCGCGTGCAAAATGCGTGCATGCGTGTCGACAATTGAGTTTCGTGCGGGAAATGTTGAGCAGGAGTTACGGATTTTGCCGCTGAAGTGGATGGACCCTCAGTCTGAACTGCCGGTCTGGATATGGTCGGGGCGGTCGAAGCCAGAGTTTCTTTAGTATCTGTAGTAGTAACATAACTACTGAACTCAGTGCTGTCGTGTTAGGTGTCGTATCAATTGTGTGTGAGGCAATATTGTCGGCACAATGATCAAGAAAGAATCCACTTTTATCTTGAATGTTTGCCCTCCTCTGTCCACACAGCCGACTGGTCCGCTATCCGCCATCTGGAACGCCTCTGGTAGTTACTAAAAACTTAGGATGGGTTATGGGCTGCTGGGCGTTATACTAAAACGTATATCAAATTTGAGCCATAACATTGATTTTTCGCCAACCCTGTATAACAGTACAAAAAATATTCTGTGATAAGCTATATCTCAAACAAACTCATTTATTATCAAAACAAAATTAACACAATAATAAAAAAAAAACATATCAAATTACACGTTCGAATACAATTTTCCAGAAACTCTCCAAATAAAACAAATTATAGCCAATATATGGTTTACAATTAATACAATAAACAATTGTTCGACATCATCTAGGGTAACTGGTTGCATAATGGTATTGTCCTTCTCATAGGCCGGAACTGATTGTGCAACATTAATATTCATATTACGTACATAACGCTCGAAGCCGAACTCATTCATCTGTTGCAATATCCGTTTAAAACTAAGATACGGTTGACTTCGGGAATGCAGATTTGTTGTTAAAAGTCTGGCTTGGTGTCTGTAAAAAAAAACAATGTTAAATTTATGTTATATTTATATACTATTATCGAACATAGAACTTCATTGATAATATGCCATTTGTTTCGATATGATTCTTGTGTCAATAGGAATTCTGCATGTCTTTTTCTCATAACATATGCATAGGTTGTATTCGTGTTTGTAAGAAATACATCTAATACCATAAATTCAGTCGTTTGAATTGTATTCACAGTAGTATTAGTGTTTTTTGACAAATCTTCTATAGCTAAGCAAGATTCTCGACTGCAGACGACAGTTAAATTGGAGTGCATGATATCGTTTAGCGTATTGATGTTTTCTTTATCCATCGCAGTGAATTTATTGAATAGTTCACTTGAAAACAGTATACCAGTTAACAATGCAAATACAGAAATGGTAACCACTAAATATGCTTCCGATAAACTGATTTCCGGAACACCAGTGCTCGTTCCAATGGATCTACCGAATGTGTCAATATATAGTCGCCAAAAATGACAGGGTAAACGTAATAATCGTCGTATGCAAACTCGTAAAAGTGTCAGTCCAATTGATGTTATGGCCCAGAAAGGCAAGAATAAACTATTACTGGTTACACTTATCAATGCTGATCGATCGTTTCGTACAATTACCACAATATCGTCGAAATTTATTTGAAAAAAATCGTGATGGTACTGTAAGTCAGTCATTTTCTGATTAAGTTTGCGTGTATTGGAAATGTAACTGTCATGATACATATTGATATATTCTTGCAGTGTACTAATGATTTCATACTTTACTCTTTTTTAATGTACCTAACTTTTATTGGTATTACTGTAAGTTTAAAGAAAGGAGCCGTTGCATTAGGCCTAACTTTTTGAAATATTTTAACATTATCCACAACTTCTACCGACAATGTGAACTGAAGTTTTGTCGAAATTAACTTAAACATTTCGATGATCTTTCCACAAACAAGACTTAAAAGTAGTCGATATTTGATTCGTGTTATTTGAGTATGACTTATATAGACTGGCTTTATTTGTTTCATTCATCATATATATTTCCAGCCTAGGCAAGTAGTGTATCATAGTGAATTTAATTATATCCTGACTAATTAGATACTGCTCTAATACAGATGCCTCTTTATCTGTACACTTCTTAGGTACAATTATCAAAATCCATGTTTTTCGATTGAGTCTGTTAAAATGATTATGACGAAATGGTCAGTTATAATTGTTGCGTTGTATAAATTATAAAAGTACGGTTCATAAACCACAATCCATGTATTATTAATTCTTGCATTACGTTGAACTCCGTTGTTGTTAACTCTAAGTAATTCGTCTGCCGTTTCCAACGAGTTGTATTGTATGAACAATTCAACGGTTCTTAAAGTCTGAGAATCTATGATTTGATAGACTACTTCTTGTATCAAATCTCTCTGGCCATTGAACTGAGACATACAGCTCAAAATTACAAACAACACTTTAAATTAAAGAGCATTTTGAACCGACTAGTTGAATGAATATAAACCAACTGGCATGGCTTCACTAAAATTCCATCAATAGAATGTTATTTATTATTTAATTCAATTAAATTAAAAGCTTTTAATAAAAATGGAAAAGTTTATAGTTAACATCTGGGGTAAATTAGACTAATGTTATGCATTTTAATTGAATATTATCGATTTTAGTTGATCCGTTGGATCTTCAGGGAGAGGCACTAGAGAGCGAGAATTCAAGCAAAACTCAATCGGCGTGCTCGAGCAGATTGATATTACGTTCGGAAATTCCAAATGGTCAAAATGCGACATGTCAGGAATGCTTTTCTGACAATTCGACGAAAACAATTAATCGAAAAATAATTCATCAAAAACAATTTATCGAATAAGCAATTCATCGAATGGACAATTCATCGTATTGGTAATTCATCGAATGAACAACTCATCGAATGGACATTTTTTCGAATGGACCATAGATCGAAAATTAATTTTGTTAATCCACATAATATACTATGATTATGAGTATAATTATATATTTGAATATGAACAGCGTTTGTAGTTGTGTGTTTGTTGTGAGTTGTCGAATAGACAAGTCATCGAATAGATATTTGATCGAATGGACAAATCTATGATTTTGTGTGTATATTTTGTGCTTTTACTGATTGAAATGATTTTTTTGTCCCTAAAGGGACCTTTCACTCCTTGGTACCTCTCCACAACACCTCTAAAAATTACTCTTACCTTTTTTTAATACTTTGATGCCCAAAATTTTTTTTTTTCAAAATCGCGGTTCGAGCCTCCTTCGAGGTATGCCTCCAGTTGTTGTGGTTGCACTGCTGGCAAATCCTGGCGGTGAGATGGGCATTTGGGGTGAAGGACTTTTCTGTTGTCTTGATCTTCGGCTTTTGTTTGATGGTAAGTGATCGAAAATAAAATGAATAATTAAATTAAAATCGGCAGCGTTTCAATTTTTTTGGATGTTCAAATATTTATTGATATATTCTCAAAAAACACAAACATCCCTCGAAAAACGCTGTTAGGCCACTTCTATGAGAGATAGGGGCAAAAGAACATTTTTTGTATTTTTGACTTTGTGCATCACGAACAACCTCTACAGTTTTTTACTTACTTACTTACTTGCTGGTGGCTCACGGATGATTGGAAAAGAGGTAGAAGTAACGGGAGAGAACGAGAGATCTAGAGAGCGAGAGAGAAAGAGAGCCAGTTTTTCTAACGTCTTTGGAAAGTGGCTGACGTAAAGGGGTTCTAATGATGTTGGCCGCTTTAGTGATGTCTTTTGCAGTTTTGCATAGCGTTTTCGTCTAAAGCTCGGCGGTAAACTAATAGCCAAAATATTTTTCTTTGTGTCCAAACAATGAATCCAATCGCCTGTCTTCATTTTAGGTTGGTCATTGGACTAAGGATTTTTGTGTTTGGACTAAAATCAATGGACTTTTAATAAGGCCGAAGGACTTTTGTCTTTTGCCTAAGAAATAAGTAGTAAATAATTTGACTTTTGACTAAAAATGTGTATCTTCGCACTAAGACTAACACTAACACGACTTTAAACTAAGGACTTTTTGTCTTTTGTCACATTGGTCACATCATTAGACTTTAGACTAAATAGTAAGGACTTTTGTCCTTGGACTAAAGACGGTATTTGGACTAAAACTTGTGTATAATAATATTAGATGGAGCAATGGCTTCACCATCTATATATTTTTTATATTTTTTTTATATTTATTAATCAGTTTGTTGAAAAAATTGTCAGCTCATCATAAAATTTGCGATATTTGTTTTGTCCCTTCGTTTTTTGTTATGAAAAGTCAGGATATTTTACTTTTCTTGATTTTACGTCGCATTATCACCTACATTGGTCTATAAAGACGTTTGAACTGCTCTTCAAGGCTCTTATTCCCGCGGCCAGGGTAGAGTGCTGAAAAATCTGCGGGAATCCCTGGCCTCCTGTGGTAAATTTAGGTTTTTAGACAGTCAATTTTTAGCTTGACTTAGCCTTTTAGAGGTTTGGCATACTCTCCTATCGAGCAAGCTATTGTGCAGCGTATAGCTCATGCGCTCGCCTACTGTCACGTCGATATATCCCACAGATGTTAACATACGTATGAGATATTCTCGTTTGTAGCGCCGTACGTTCGGATATCTACGCGATACTGCCTTTATGCAGGATACACACAAAGTGCAAATTGTTGGTTTTGTCCAAATAGATATCAGTGATCAATGGACTATTATCGGAGTCCGTTGCGATTTCGCTTTGGAAAATACCTTGGTATACCTTGGATTATACGTAAAAAAAAATCAATTTCAGTTGGAGTCCATATGCTTGAAGAATTGTTAGTTGGACGTTCCAACCTGACGAAGTAAACCAGAAGTAAATCAGAAATTGTCAGATATTTATGTTACCTTGATAACCCCTTTGTCCTCAATTTTATAAATTTTTAACCCAACTTTGATATTTCCGCCGTGACCGCCACTACTTTGATGTTTTCTTGAGGTCGGGCTGTACCCTTTAAGTGCACTTAAGCCGTGAATATATGTAATTATATATATATACTTTAATTCTTAATATCTATACACATACCTAAAACCAATTTCATATTTAGCTAAAATTAATAATATTTCGCGCATATTGCCACTTTACCGTTTCATATTAATTGTCAATTTGTCTTAGCAAAAATAATAAATTCAAGAAGCTCATATATGCTTAGATGATAAAGCCATCTTACATACATATTATAATATCAGCATATACATATTCACGTTATGCGCTGCTATTTTAGATTTCACATTAAACAATACCCGGAACCACATACTTAGTTCCCTTATAGATAAGTGAAGATGATAATCTCACCGCATACATAATATATAATATTCCCTATATTATAGCCTAGTAGTACACACCATACCATTATTGGCACTCTTAGTTCTAAAGTGGAACGGAGCAAAACAGGAATTGCGTGGTGTTGCTAAATTCGTATATGTGTAAACTGTTTCACGTGTGTTTATATATAATTCTTGGTATATATTGTATGTACGTACATATACTTCCGCATCCTTGTGGCCAAAACGACAGAGCAGCACACAGCATAATTGTATTATCCAAAATATCAATCACGTCCCGAGCAATATTAGTTTATCAGGAAGCAGGATGTATTAAAAGATAATACACGACACAATTGATCCAAGTGCTTTTGGATATACGTAATAAATAATAATATATAATAATGCTAGCGTATCTACATATATATTTGTATG
Source organism: Bolitophila hybrida (assembly GCA_027564075.1). Classification (NCBI taxonomy): domain Eukaryota; kingdom Metazoa; phylum Arthropoda; class Insecta; order Diptera; family Mycetophilidae; genus Bolitophila; species Bolitophila hybrida. The sequence continues at coordinate 14,042 of JANSTU010000264.1, forward strand.
GTATTTTCACAATATATAGGCATATATATACATATATATATATAAATTATGGAAAAAGCTTTTTGTGTCCTTGTTGCCAATTAAGGCACGCAGCTTGATCGAATTATATATTGTTATTAGTTTGATAATTTTGTCAAGAGCATATGCATAATCCAATTGCGTGTGGTGGTTCTAAATATTCCATTGAATATCAGGAATTTACGTGTTATCAAAGAGAATTAGTAAAGACCCCTAAAAAATTAAATATGACATTAAGAGTTTGCATGGAATATTTAGAGAACGAAATAGGCCAGTTCATGTCATTACATCCTATCCCATCAAACACTTAGCTTTACAATATGCTAGATACAAGATATAATGTTCGTATTATATCTTGTATTTAACTTATTGTAAAGCTAAATGTTTGTTGGGATTGTTTTAAGTATATGTTTAAGATTTAAGATGCGATGGTGGCGTCTTCATTCAAAATAGACGACGTTCGTGTGACTCGCCGGCCACTGCTGAAGACGGCAATAGTGCCGCCGTCTTATTGGACGGCGATTCGTTTTTATGCCATTCGTGTGAACGCGTTTCAGCGCCGAGATGGCGCAACATTTTTTGTTCTGCAGTTTAGTTGCCGTCGGCGCTGATAATACCGTCTTATTTTATTTTTCGGTCGCCGGCCGTGTGAATAACGCATTGTTGGATTTTGAAATTTTGGTTGCGATCATTGGTGTTGTAGAGGTAGTGCAGTTTTATTTCAATATTGTATTTTTTCCGTTCTAGATAGATATGGATCTCGATTATCTAAACGATATGGATGAGACGGAATTGGTAGTGGAAGCGTGAATTCCGAAGAAGTGGAGATTCGCCCGTGCAAGCGGTCTTGTTGGACGACAGACTAGCTTTTAAAGCGAAGGTGCCTGCGCCAATTGCTGATTCGAATGGGAGGGCGGCTTTCCAAATGAGCGGAAGCTGTACGAAGATTTCTGTCGAATGAGTGAGCCGAACTTTTTGTATTTGATGGGTGTAGTGGGGCCGCTTATCCGCAAACTGGACATTCTGATCCTTAAAGCCATTAGTCCCTATATGTTTGTATCTTTGTATGTTTCTAGGTTAATCTTTCAACGGATAATTTACCCACTTGATCAATTAATTACAATTACAATTAAATTATCTTACATTTTATGCCAATTTTCTAATAAATCCCACCGCAATTTGTCCGGCAGCAATCACTTGGGGATCAGTCACCACTTCTCCACTCGCCTTGAATATTATGGTTTGTGTGTCCCGGATGCGGTCGAATATGTCGTGGTCGTTTCCCAATATGTATAGTGGTTGAGCGATGTCTCCTTCCATATACTCTTATTGTGCGTCCATTGTTTTGGCAATTTCGACACGATTTTTTTATTGGTTTCGTCCTTCTAAATTGAATAAAACGGAAAAATGAAAGAGCGAGAATCGAACATACCGATCGTTGCAGATGATTCGACAGCATTGTCTTGCACGCGCGGTCCATATAGGCGATATTTGATGGAGCATTGCTGCCCAATCTTTTGCCGTGCCCAAATGCGGATTACTGCTAGCCTTTCGAAGATCCCGTCTAGCTTGTCCAGTGCTTCTTCAGTAGCCGTTGTCGTTTCCTGTGTTTGTCGCTTGTTTCGCTTGGCCTTGCCATCGCTGCAGCGACTATCTGCTCCATCGCCTACCTGATGATCGAGACAATGAAACAAGAAATAGTGACAAACGAAGAGAGTGTGATTGAGTGGGAATCATTTGATTGGGTATTTTTTATGGAGCACAAGTTCTGCCACTTGCGACGAACCTCAGGGTCAGAAATATGCCTCAAATTTATTACGAAGCTTGCTTCACTCCACGCAGCTTCTTTTAAATGTTTGGAAAGAAAATCTGACGAATTTACGTTCCAAATATTGTTTTTCCTAAGCTTGATTAAACAGGTGTTGGCTATATAGGGTACTATAAAAAAATAATATTAAAAATTTATAATATTGAAAAAAAAATATATATATGTGAAATTTTGTCCCTGATCATTTTGTAGTACTATGTTTTTGGGACTAAAAAAAACATTTTTTTTGTTTTCAAACCATTTCCAGAATTACTGACATTTAGCTAAAAAGTATTTGAATAAATGCCGTACAACAATCCACTTCCTAATATTCATCAAGATCCTCATCTTCCTCATTATCTGATAAGAGATTATCATGAATTTCAATATGGAGTGGATTGTATAAATACCCAGCAATTTTACAAAACTCTAAAAATGGTTCTAGATTTTGCACAACGCAGTTCTTCAAAAACATAAATTTTGCTAAATATCCGGCACATTTTTTTTTTCGGCCAGATACTGGCGTCACGAGTGGTGATGGAAAAACAAGAGTAACCGACTTCAGAGAAATGAAGCAAACGTGTGCTTGACTCTACGACTAATACAAGACGACTGCTCATACCTCATAGACATCCGGTGCGGCTGACAGCATTCAGACGATGGCTGCGTTCTGAAAGTGAGAAACAGCCATCGTTGAACACTGCCGCTTGGCTGCAGAATTTAAATATATTTTTCAGATGATGTTTATTTACATTGCAGTATATTTCCATGTATGACACGGAACACTGGCCTTTTCTCGAAAAAGTAGGGGGGCAGATTAATAATAAATGAACAAAAATAGATAATTTAAATACTGCCCAGCAATGTCCCAAGGAAAACCACATGGGAAGAAAAAACCTTGGGCGGGTTAACTAGAAGTCTTTAACCAAAGGTCAAGTCCATCGGGGAGCAGGATGCAGAGCTTCTGGTGACTTCGGACCATTGAATACGAATTGATCAGAAACGTAACGTGGCTGATTAGCTCAAGATATATTTGCAACTAATTACTGATGCCAGATATTATTTTAGCATAGCCAATTTGAAATTGAACTATGTTGATAGACTCGGGAAATGCAGGCGAGTTGCAATTGCCGACTCGACTTTGAACCTTCGTCCAATCGCTGGCCAACGATTGGCCAAAAGCGACATGGTAAGATATGTCCTTGAGGTCAGTCTATCTAGGATTACCATGGATTTGAATCGCGATATGAAAAAGTCAGCCTCATTCTGACAAATACAATTTCAGCCTCAATCTGAGACAATTTGGCCTCAATCCGAATGCGAGATGTCCCTTTGAGAAAGCGAACACTCCAATATAATATTCATTCACAGATATGCTTAACGAAATTATAAAATGACTGCCGCCGGCGAGCAATAATGTGCCATTCAACTACAAATGCTTGGGAAAAATCACTCATGGACGCTCGCACTCAGGGTAACGAAAAAGATAATTATTGTGTTATGTGATGGGAAAGGTGAAAAAATTCTATGAATACGAAAGCGCAATTCAAGAAACAACGTTCGATTACCCATCACCATCGATTTACCATCACCCAAGTTAATAACACTTAACGCAAAGGCAAAATTATTCAAATAATCTATCATTTCAATTACGTTAATACACTTTGAAAAAGATTCAATTATGTCTCATGTCAAAAAAACAATGAAAAAATATCAAGCCGAAATATTTGAGATTTGTTTTAGAACATGCCAGAACATAACAAAAGGAAAAGAACATCGTTCCAATGTATCTCGGCCTATGAAAATAAACTAATGAAATTCGCTCTAGAACATGCAAGAACACGAAAATGAACAAAAAAGAACTCCGTTACAAAGCATGTCCGCATATAAAACAAACAAACGAAATTCGTTCTAGAATGTTCGAAGGCGAAAAACAAACGCTCTAGAACATGCAAGAACAAGAAAATGAACAAAGAGAAATCCGTTACAAAGCATGTCCGCATATAAAACAAAAAAAAAACGAAATTCGTTCTAAAATGTTCGAAGGCGAAAAACAAAAGGCTCTCATGGCACTGTACACAATGTTAATTTGGCTACATTTTTTGTTAAATTATATGCTCGGTGTTGGTTCAACATAAAATCCAATTCTTCATGCGTCAATCGGGTCAAACATCTGTACGATGCGATTATATTCAGTCGTTATCTTCCTGATTCCATAAAATCAATTATCGATCCTGTGATACAGAAAAATGGATATATCGGGCAATGTGAAAGCATTTTACTCGGAATGATGTTTAACTCCAGTTGTCCAGTCTCTCCGTGCGTCAACTGGCTTTTTAGCGCATAACTCTGGCAAGTACATCGGCCCCGCAATTTAGTCGTACATTTTGTGTCGCTTTACTTAATTTTGATGCAGAAGACTATTATGACTTGGTGGACTGGAAAGATTAAAACATTAAGGAGCAACCTTTGCTTCGTTCATTCACCGACGAGCAATTAAAAGAAATTGTCTCAGAACCAGGTACAGAACTTGGGGATCACATTAAAGGTTTAGCATGCCACACACAAGCGGTTGAAAGTTCAATTAAAACCGTAACAGAATCATCAAGCATGGATTTTGGAACTGAGAATCGCGATGGAGTTGTACGAACTAAAAGAAAGTCTAGAGAAAAAAAAAAAAATCTTTGTAAATATTATGTAGAAAATATGAAATCATTTTGTTTTTTTTCAGTGTAGATTCTTCAATATGGACAATTTGTTTTATACATTTTTAAAGCTATTTTTCAGGGTAACATAATTTTTATATTGTGCAAACGGTTTTTTTAGTTATATGTTTTCTAATAAAAAAAAACAAATAATTGATTTTTTTTCATAGTGTAGATTCTTAAATACAATTTTTTTCTGAAAATCATGTATGGAAAACTTTTTTTTTGGTGTAACCATCGTGTGACAAGTTATCTTATTTTAACAATTTTTGAAAAAAAATAGCAAATTGTCAATATATCAAGCTTGATGCGCGACCGCGAGTATATTGGCGATGACGTAAAAAAATTGTTTATCCAATATTGAAACAAATGAGCCTCTGAGTACGAATCAGATCGTGTGGCTTCGAATAGAAAATTATAAAATAAAAAAAATATTGGTATGGTATCGATACTTTCATATTAGACTAGTGTAATTAAACAATTGAAAACAAACTGAAAAAGTTGCGTGAAAACAAAAAAAAGCGACTTGGGACCGATGACCCTCATTTTATCCTGTTTCTAGCGAGATTTGCCATCGCAATTGAAGATTATGTCGATCAAAAGACGAGCCCATAAAAGTTGGAAAGCATGTAACGCACACCTATGCTTCGCGCCAAATGTATTCCACACACACATTAAACGCCCACTTATCTACACAGAGTACGCAACCAGTCTGCATTACCGACCAAGTTTACTTATCGAATAAACGCACTACGTTGGTCAAAACCTACGCACATACGAAATACCGTGCTTCCGTTGGCAATGTTCTTCCTTTTGACCTTTTGCAAAAGAACGTCACCAACGACCTAAAACTATTTCCTTTTTTCCACGCGATACGAGTCACAACAGGTAACTACGAACAAACATAACATAAATCGTACGAAATACAATACATCAGATACATTATACAAACACAGATATACAACGAATAAGCCACACAAGAGTCGCCGTCGTTCGAAGTTCTTCTACACGCAA
>JANSTU010000275.1:0-19569 GCA_027564075.1 Bolitophila hybrida
CCCGCTCAGCCTTTGCGATGCTCAGCGTCGTCTGGCGCTCCACTCAGCTGTCAAAACGAACGAAGCTGAGACTGTTCCGACTCCAACGTCAAATCGGTCCTTTTCCACGGTTGCGAGACGTGGAAAGTGACCTCTGCTCTGACCGGGAAACTGCAAACTTTTGTCAACCACTGTTTGAGGAGGATCTTGTGCATCAGATGTCCGGAGGTAGTCTCCAATACTGAATTGTGGTAACGAACCAGGCAAGCACCCGTCTAAATGCAAGTTCAATGCAAATTTCGATAGCCCGATGTAAATAAGTAAATCGAGCTCGAGTAACTGACAAAAACGAACGACTTATGTTATTTAATTTTTGAATATATGTAAAATACTCTTTTTTTAAATACACTAGTGTATAATAAATAAAACTATTTTTTTTATTTATTGCATTACACACACCAAAAACACGCACACAAAAATTTACTTAGACTGCGATATTTTTAAGATGGCGGCTTTTTACGATTTTACGATTCTGCAGAATTTAGATTCTTCTTCTTCTTAGGCGCAGATTTTCTTTATCTGCAACACACACACAAACACTATTATTAACAATATTACATTGTATCTATTTAATTGTTATTACAAATAATAATAATAATGAAACACATGAAACAAATTCAATCTAAATCTGAATTTAACTTTGATTTGACAGCCGCAAGTCGTTGCTCTCAAAGGGAGATGGAGAGAGAGAGAGAGAGAGAGAGAGAGAGAGAGAGAGAGAGAGAGAGAGAGAGAGAGAGAGAGAGAGAGAGAGAGCACAAAGAATTATTTGTATAAGAAAATTGCAGACTAAAGAGGCTCAGATAGAAATTGAAAATGCGATTAAAAACCACGTATTTATCGAGGTAAATCCGTAAAATAATAAGTCCGTTAAATTTCTTCAACAGTCTGATGTGAATTCAACTTAATATAAGAGGCACAGGCACGCACACACGAAGCAGAAAAAAATGTGTACTTCACAGTTTCGCAGTCTTGACACCGGAATGTCGGAGATATTTTTAACATATGCTATTATTGCACATTTTATGTATGAGATATGAGTACATCAGCCTACCAGTAACATGGTAAATTCCTTCTTAATCTTCTTACAATAAATAGTATGTTCGTTTTCTATATGTAGGACAAGCAGGTTGGTCTTTATAAACATTCTAGTATTTTTTTGATATTATATGTTACTCTTTCCATAATTGTCCTGAGATCTTTTGTCAGTCCTTGGAAACCACATGACATATTCAGTGAAAATATTTCTCTCCTGGTTCCATGCAAACTATACTCATTATTCATTAAATAATTAAAATATTGACTATAAAACATACCAAGTATAGATTCGGCACAATTTACATAATTTTGTTTTATGTTTTCCCAATAAACAGAATATAGCTAGCATTTTAATTAGCTGTCCGCCATTACAAACGTGTAATGAAATATTTCATAATTATTTGCTAGTGACAAATATGCCATCGACAGAAAATGTAATAACAATGTTCTCGTGCCAAAAAAAAACCACAATGAAAATCATTGAATTATTTATTAACCACACTGTTGATTAGCTTCACACCTCCCACTGTGTATCAGCACAGAATACCGGGCTATAACCATATACTGTTCCCCTTGTGTTGCCCACTGGACATGTAGTGTTCGTATATTTAATGTATTAGTCATTTTGCATAAATATACCGTGGCGTGTTTGTGTTAATTAATATACGAGTACATATTCAAGTTTAATTATGAAAATTGCATATATTTTGTGTTTGTGTATTTTTTTGTAATTTCAATTCTATTGAACATTTATCTACTATCATATCTATTTAAAATATATAGTACGATGAAATCGATAATTGAAAATACACAAACATACACATGATTCGAGCGATTGCCATAATATAATAATATTTAATAATAAACAACAATGTAAACTGAAAACTCGTAGTTTATATTTACCTGGAGGGCGGCACATGCACCTGTGAGGAGGATGTGATGCATTCAACAAATCAAACAAAGCGTGCATATAGTTTTCGCTGAGTGCGCATTTATTCGCTTTAAATGAATATGAATTGCAGAAATTAATTTAAATCATAATGAACTATGTTTATATGCATTCATACATACAGAAATACATAACTAAACCACTGTACGATTCAAAAGTTTGCCAAACATATTATTCTATCGAAATGTAATGAAACGAAATGAAATGAAATTATTGCGTTGAATGAGGACGATCGACTAATATTATATAATATATTTTGTGATGAATGCGTCGCTTGGATGCATAAAAGCTGATTTTCGGTGTGCTCACATTGCAAAATATCAATTACTGACATACGAACAATAACAACTTAATTAACAGCGTACAATTTTTGGATAGAATACATAGAAGGAGTATATATCTATATGATTGTGGTTAAGTCTTCATAAATTAAATATATAATATTGACACGTGCAATAGACTAATAGAATAGTTCTCAGGGGTTGGTAATTTAAAAGGTGGAAAATGAGCGAGACATTTGAACTTTATACCGAAAAAAAAGAGTACTTATATTTCCTTTTAGTGACTTGATTATTATCCATTATCCAAAGGAATTATGCTATTTATAATTCATTCACAAAATGGTGTGCCTGATAGTCAAAATGATTACTTATATTTTATTCAAATAAGAACTTGCATTGTTCATTTCATCAAAGTCAGTTGACTATGAAATATCAATATGCTATAGATATAGATATGTGTATATATAAATAACAAATTAACCAACCTTTTTTATTTGTGATTTCATTTTAATTTTAATAAGTTTACCTCATAAAAACAGATTTAACATAGATTTAAATTAAAATCGTATTAAAACAAATAGGGTCTATATATGCAATCGTGCTAAAACATCCGGCAAAATAATTGAAATGCAATTTTTTAATATAATCTTTACGCTCCAGTGCTGCGCTTATCCGAAATCCATGCGCATAAGCCTTTTCCGGTTTTACGTGCGCTCACGTATGCACAATTGCACAATAAATTAATGAGTGAATTAAATTATACATAATATTTCGTGCTATTTTTGGCTGAGTTTGTACCACAGCCAAAACACCCCAACAAACCAGAGGTTATCATCGGTGGTTATATACCCTGGGCCGATATCGGTAGCTAGGCTGTATGCCATCATTTCTGATCAATGTATTAAACTATACAGTGTTTTTTTTATTAAAATTAAGCACGACTTTTTTATTTGTTCGCATAAATATGTGTCGGTCTACATTTTCATAAAGTTCACGTATATTATTGTGAAAACATATAAAAATCATATAACTTTGAATTCATCGAAATTTTCAACTGCATAATTTTATTATGATTTTGTACGCGATTGCATTTATATTTTTTTAAAAAAATTGCATGTGCACACGTGCACGTACATTTAATTATAATTTTTATTTGCTTTTTATATAATTGAGGGAGCCTTATTAAATGTAACGTTAATGTTATTTATATTGATAAAATGTTAATGATGACAGGAATTTATAATATATCAATTAATAATTTAAATATATTTAGTTAGTTAGTGTCAATATTTTTTTAAAGTCTGTAATATTGTGTTTCATTAATTTGTCTTGGGGGACTTTGTACCTAACCCTAATAGTACTAAAATGGATGGTTAACAGCTTCAAGATTATAGAGCTGGAGCTATCGTATGTCCTTTTCTATTATTCTATTGGTGTTATGCTTGAAGGATACATATTCATCAAGTATTACCTATTATTCATAGGTAAGTCACAGATTTCTCCAACGGGATTGCGTGAACGGAATGTCGTGTTTGACGGTTTTTGGCACGCCGTCATGAACGGGGAAAAAATATCATTATCATTGTGTAAAGGCTGGATTAGAAACGGACATAGTAAAGATCTTTGCAGAGATTGGTCATTGCAGACAATTTTGCACCCAATATGGATAACGAGAAGGATCTTTCAGTCAGAAAGGAATCAAAGATTTTTTGTTAGGTCATAGCGGAGTGTTTACTACATAGAACTTGTGAATGAGACCGTTGTTCCACATATCGAGGGTTTATATTCAAAACTCTTTATAAACAACAACAGAACTTTTCGTCCAGCATGTAATGGTTTTGGTTCAAAATGTTCACGGATAGGTTTAATGGTAGGTAGATCAACATATTCTTCATCAATGTCCACTTTATACTTTACGCTTTTGAAAGGTAAATATATAAGAGATATTAAGTTCGACACTGTCAGATCATTTTTCACTCGACCAGGCCTCATACTTGTGAAGCGAATTAGTTTTTTGTCAGTGTAGTCTAGAAAGAAGTGGAATGTCTGCCTTTAAACAAAGTGTTGTTAAAAACATGGTTTTACATACTTATAGTGAGGTTTTCGCAATAAGTAACATAATCTATACGCATAAGTAAAATGTTTTCGTGATTTCTCTACGGTGACTCTTTTTTTGACTATCTGTGATAGCATACTTCTCACAAATGTTCCTTTGGATTCATATGACAAGTTCCAAAATGATTCAAATATCTTTTTCCTGTTTTCACAATCAAAATTTTAGCAGTGTCGTAATATACAGTTGTTGCAGGTGGACGATGAATATGTTGGTACTTCTCGTTTATATATTGTTATTATGTTATGTAACGATAACGATGACCACTTATCATCCTCTTTAACATGTTTATTACACGAAATTTTCCAGTTGTATTCTTTTTGCGTTTGCATTGCAATTAATGTTACTGTCTTCGGAGATATTATCTTCTTCTGAGTCTTAATTGCGATTTGCTGCAAATAATTTTCAGATCGATCTTTCCTACCTTGTACAATATGCGTTTGGGAAACATCTCTATCGATGTCGGTAATATTCATTTTGGCCTATGTGATGGGAATATGGGTATTTTAAATTGTTTTATGTAGATATTTTTTTTGTCCATTTTCCAGTGTGTGTAATATTTTATCTAGTTTTGTGAAAATATACGTATCAAAACAAGTGATTATCATTAAAGAAACATTTTTTTTGTTTATTCTGCACTGAAGATAAATTAAATTATACTGATAATGGACACTATAATAACAACATAACTTACCTTATAGTTACTAAATATATATAATTACTAAATAACAGTTATAGTATGTATAAACAATAACATAAATGTTCACAAAAACTGCAGTAGATAAAGGTTTTTGCATTCATAATTAACGCTCTTGTCACTTAGGGGATTCACAAATATGATAAGTAAGATTGAACTGGTAGAAGCACCGGATTGAAAGCGTATATGGAGCAGAGGAGAAAAGATTTATACAAAAGTCTAATTTTCTCCAAATTGTAGATAGAGGGTTTTGAATATACGCTTATAAGCCCTCGATATATGTCCATAAGTAAGCTTATGTTGATTTTGATTTGCAAGACTGCCTTTGATTTGGTTAGCCGAAGAATTTGGTGACAGGTGCAATTCAGCGTGCAGGATCCGAATTGTTGAGGCGGTATTCGTTTTTCATCTTCTAAAAATAACTTGAGGCGGGTTAAATTATTTTGATAAGATTATTGGTCTGATCTTAACAGCAGTCCGTTCTTTCTTATACTTCAGGAAGGCAACAACATTTCTAACAGTTTGTAAAGTATGTTGTTTTTGAGGTATACTGCTAAGATAGATGGACTAGCAGAGCTGAGGATTTACTCGCTTACTCCGCACTATTTTTGTCATGTTATTTTGAAATTTTTAGGAAGTAAACTTCAGCTTTTTAATGGAGGAGGCGGTTTAATGGCTTGTGTTAAATTATTTTTTGCGAGTCAACTTCAACCTCCCCCTTTGAGGGATAAGGGTTTAAGTCTGTATTTTTTTGTTTGTTTTGCATTCGAATAAATGATTTAAATAAAAATAACTGATTTTTTTAAATAGCAAAAAATTTATTTTTAAATATGAAGTTATTTTTTATTTAAATCATACATTCGAATATTAAAACAAAAAAAAAATCCTACAAATTTTTATCATACATTGAAATTTTTAATTCCATTTCCATTTCTCAAATTGTCTATGAAACCTGATAAACATTAAATTCGGATGATAAATTATCCTCATTTAGAGAGTCCATGGCCAATACATAGAGCAATTGTTGTCTACACGTCAAATGTTAAAACAATACCTCTAGGCAATAACCCACTATTTTATAGTAACCCACATCTTCTTCTCATAATATTAAATGTTATTATAAATAGTTTTAAATTGCTATAATTGAAATGTTCCTTTACTACATGTTACAATAACAATAATTCCCATCCAGTTTCGCTAACAACAACACTCCTCTATTATTACATGTACACTAATTTCGGATATATATGTAAAGATAAACTATTTCAGGTGTATGCATATGCGCGGTACTTACTTTGTGCTGTGCGCCTCATTATAATTCATAAGCGTATATAGCACGGTTTCTCTGAATTCCATTACATAGCAAACGTTGTTCAGTAGCATTTTGTAGAGTGCTTGTGCGTCCTCGTCTTGAACTTTTTGCAGTGCAATTAAACTGAACAGCAGCTCTTTGTATGCCTGCAAAAGCAGAACAGAAATTTTTGTTTGAGTATGTGTTTGTGAATTTGTGTAAGCGAGAGTGAGAAAAAAACATTAGTTAGTATTATTTTTTGGTTTACAAATAGCGTAGCGAATAATATGAATTAAAGAGAAGCCTAAAGTGCCCGCTAGCCACTCAAAGGATTAAGCACGTATTCAGTAAGCTGTTTATACAAATTAGCTAAGAGCACAAACACAAAAAACATATATTACCTGAATACCGAAACGAAGCCGCTTCGCCCACAGTCGAGCACTCTTCTTGCATGACGTCATCATGTCCATGTGATGTTGAATACGGCTCAGTACCCAGTGAAAGCATTGTGTGCTCAACGACTCACTGTGGAAAATGGAAGCCAAAAAAAAATCGAGATTAAAAAATTACCAGACACAGAAAATGTGCAGGAATTCAGCATTTTACCTGACTAATTGTAACTGAAATCCGCTCAATCGATTAAATTCCATGAAAAAACGGATAGCCCACAGTAGATACGAGTCATCGTTACCGGTGCTGCTGCGCTCCAGTACCCGCCGCACCTGTCGAATCAGATTGTTGTACGCCGAACCCAGGATTTCCATGCAAAACTCACGCAAGAATAGCCTATATACATACAAAAATACAAAAAAAAAATGTGTATTTAAAAAAAATTCGTGGTTGAATGGATTACAGAGATTGCAGACGCATATAACAACAACAAAAAAACAGACAAACAACAAAAAGCTTATATGCGCTATATCAAAAAATGTGTATGCAATTAACCTGACAGAGAATGCGCTGCGGCGCTCGGCGCTGTCCACCTCCTGGATGACACGGTGCGAGCGTTTCTGGTTGGTTTTCTCGTGATCAAAGTCCATGGCAATGGCACGGGACAACGATTGATGGCATATAATGCTGTTATCGGAAACGGATTTAACGTTCTGCATTACATAGGTACCACCGAAACGAGAGTGGCGGCCAGGCGGTGGACGCGTTATATATTTGGCCTTCTCTCGTTTGCGGGCAGCAATCAGCTCTTGTTCGTCGCGATGTTTCTCGGCGGCACTACGTTTCAAGGATGCGTCGGCCAGCGATGAGACAGTCTAAATAAATCGATAAAGCAAAGATATAAATTAAAGTTATTTGGATAAAAAATGAAATAAACACAATATCTAACATGCGCATTATTAATGATCGACTTCTTTACTAGTTCTGTGTTCTTCAATTGTTTAAAAACAGACAACGGTCGCGGCTGCCAAATTTGGAAAACATTATAGATGGGCTTGTAGCTCAATTAATTGAATTTCATGTCGTGTGGGTGTAAAGTACATGATTTGAGCAATATGAATATTCTATTTAATTTTTGTATAAACAATAATCTGTCATCATATTATTAAAAACAGCAAAATGTAAGTAATTTCTACATATTTTTTGTCAATTTAAGTTTATAGTTCTTCGTTTCAAGTGATACGACATTAGTCACAGTTTTTTGTTGTTCTTTGATCCTTTTAAATTAAAGTGTATAACGAAATTACAAAAGATGCAGTAGGAGAGACAGTGAGCCTATGTGAATATTCCAGGTTAGAATAACCCCCATAGCCGCATAAGTGTGAATGATGATGATGAAAAACCAGTTGAGTTAAACAACGCTAGCAGAAGTAAAAGCATGGTGGAAAATTGTTGACACACACATAAAGTACTGCTAAATTGCAATAGATATAATGTGATAAGCTAAACTCAGTTTTTGAAAAGAAATATAAAACAAAATCTCGAAGATTTGGTGCAGAGTCTGAAGGATTTAGAAGAAAAAGTTTCGGATGCAATGATGATTACCGAGATCATCATGTCGCTAGTAGCAGAGTACAGCTTATTAACTAGTAGTAGTGCATGGGAATCCGTAGACAAAGCGGAACCGACACATGACAAACTGCGTGCTAGATTAATGATCGAAGAAGATCTATACTGGTTGCCAGATGTGAAATAGAAAGAGCAGAAGCTTGAAGGCGCAGGTGGTGGCAATAGTCAAGTGAATAGAAGTTTTACATTTACGAAAAGATTTGACACGCCCAAATCAAAGAGTTTTAACGTGGCAAATCAGGCCATTGGGCCAGAGAATTGCATTCACGGATCAATGACGGCTGACAACTGGATTTAGAATTGTGGAGCAAGTAACCATATGAAAAATAAAAAGGATTGGTTTAATGATCGACTTTGATCATGATCGCGTAAGGCGTCATGAAAGGAGTCGGAAGAGGTACAATACCAATTCAATATTTTAATGGCAAGTCTTGGAACAGCGGAGAAAATAGAAGCTCACAGCACTGACTGTAAATTATTGCCAAAGGACGTACAAATAGTCACAGTGGGAGTTCGTCAGGATGTGACACGAGAAACTTGGTGATGAAAACTCAGCTTAAAATAATACATGCCGGGAATATCAAGACGTACATTAGATTCACTGATAATGCTTACTGACATAAAATAAGTATTTTGCGGACGGACAATGGTAAGGAGTTCACAAATCAGGATGTGAAAAAGCATGTGGAAAGTGATGCTATACATCATCAGAAGACTGTGCCGTACACCCCAGACAAATGAAGTTGGTGTTTTGGACAGAAGCTGCAAATCCTGCGGTATTCGTAATAAATCGTACGGGTACAAGTACGATCGTGAATAAAACGCCTTACGAACTCTGGTCCGGAAAGAAGGCAAAGACAGACTTTGGCAAAATAGTATTTTAAATACTATTTGATTAAAATATATATACAAAAAAATACGCGTACAAAATATTTATTTGAAATACTTGTCAGCCAAAAGAGCGTCGACGAAAGCTTAATTCAAATGCTGACATGTTTTTTTTCTACTAGTTATGATGAATATGTGAAAGGATATCGGGTTTCGAACGCAGTCACGAACAAAGTTCAAGTTGCTCTCTTAAATAAACCATAAAACAAACAAAACTGTGTTTTTCTAACCGAAAAAAATAATTGCGCTCTAAAAAATTCAAAAATGTGCTCCAATAAATTGAAAAGTTACCTTCTATAATTTCAAAAGCGTGCACCGAAAAAAGGAATTGTGTTCGAAAAATTACCTCCTATAAATTAGAAAAACGTGCAACGAAAAAAAATGGTACACCAAAAACAATAATGGTGCATCTAAAATAGAATAGAATAATAAAGGTCGAATCTTCAAAAAATCTCGCACCATCCTAGGGGCTGTTACAAATACCACCCTTAAGGAGGAGTTATAGTAAACATTTTACGCTCACCGAAAAAAAAAATGCACAAAAAAACACATTTTTTAATTTTTAAAGCACATTTTTTAAAGTTACTAAATATATGTACATATATACAATTCAAACAACAACTTTGCATAGTTCAAAAATGTATGCAAGCTTGACTCGTACAAATTGTAACATATACTATAATATATGAGTAATATACATTTATTCTGTTTAACAAACAACATATATATATATATATATATATATGTATATATTTCCGCGACCTCCACCACCTTCAGAACCATTAAACTATATGCTCAACGGCAATATTTACCTGTTCTCTGTACATAAGAAAAACGATTTCAAGTGCATGCAAATGATATTGATTTTCATATTCTGAGCCAATGATGTAGAGCACTAGGTCAAGCACGCCGGCCTGTTGAAGTGCCCACAGCACCTGATCGTGTAGACTTGCATCGTTGTCTGCCCGACGTTCGGTGTCTGGTGAGGCGGGTACCTGCAGTACATTGCGCACCAGCACTAGAATACGCTCGATAAGTAGTCCTTGCTCTTCGGCACGTTCGGCCCAGTCCTGGAAAAAAAAAACAAACAAACAAATAACGAATGAAATTGCAAATTAATTATGTATATAGGAGCAATTCTAAAAATTCGAAAGCTACAAGAAAAAGGTTTTTCCAGCAATTAGGCCCTTGCGAAATCGAATATACAAAAATAGAGCGATGGTTTAAGTGGGTAACTGAATGTGTCCAAATAAAGTGCAGAACTTCTAAATAGATTGCACAATTATGGTTAAATACATAACTGCATAACTGCACAGGCTTATATAAGTTCCAAATATACAGTACGTTAAGTAATTGCCAATTATAAGCAATTACAAGTTGACGTGAAATTGAAGTGCATTTAATGTGAAGTATATATAAATGTACGTACACAGTGAGGCTGTCCCCGCATTGTATTCATGGGGTTGCACGGTGATGTTGTTGTTGTAAAATAAATGAAAATTGAGTATATAACTGTATAATGTGGAAAGGAGCGAACGGCCAACATTTAAATTCAATGGAAATTGAAAATTGAATGTTGCTTGTTGTGAATATATATAATTATGATATATACAGTATAATTATTTTATTGCAGGTATTGTATGAGATTGAGCATTTTTGAAAAGTTGTCAACAAAAATGTATATATTTATACAATGCGCTTTCCAATAATGATAAATATAAATAAAATAATTTATTACTCAAAAAATATGTTTAACACAGAGTATACTACTCGTAAATAGTATTATACAAGAAAATATAGCCAACGCAGATAATCTGTGCGAGGGAACCAATTGTGGCGTGTTAATCCTTTTTAGGATTACCCAATTGCTTTTTGGTTTGACATTAATCCAGGTTAGCTTATCCCACACTTATCACGAAGTGACCACAAAATGCCGTCTATTTGAACCGATTTTAGGCGCTGCCCAGCAGACGAAAGTTGGAATTAGAGAAAACTTGTCCATACCGATGCGAATGTATTGATGAACAAACTACGCAGGCCGCAATATAGTTTTTAATATAAAATCAGATGGCATGTACGAAACACTTTTGTCCTTCACACGATGTACGAACGCTGGAAAGGCAATTTTTGGCACCTCATTTTTTTTTGCTTTTTTCGTTCTTGCAAAATATCCAATCCTAACTTACGTTTTGGAAGAAATGTTGAAAAGTAATGGTTATTGGAGTAGCCTTCAACACGAACAGAAAAAAAAACTTTTTTTTTAAAGGAAGAATTGTCAAAAAATGGAGATTTAATGCCAGCATTGTCGATCGAATCAAAGTGAATAATCCTGACTTTTTGTAATTTTCACATATATTACTGAATAAGTCGATTTTACCAACAAAAAAATCTTACTCGTACTAAAAAAAACAACCACATTTTGTTCCATTTCTTGCAATTTTACACATACATTTAAATATATACATTATACAATTTAACATACATTTAAACATAGTCTATTTGCAATGGTAAAATTGTACTTGTGTGAAAATGTTTGGTTACGAGTACGCATCGAGCACATTTACACCAAATCTACTTCGAGGGTGACCGAAAAATATATGCGTATATTCGCTCGCAATTTGCCGAGTATTTCTATATAGCGTAATGCGGTCGCGCAAAATGTTATCAAAAGTTTTTCACTTTTTTATGTGTGCTTGCTTACTTGTATAGATGTGTTGTAAGTATATATATATATATTTAATGCTTTCTATATATAAGTGTTATATTTATGTTTTATATGTGCAAATCGGCTTTATAATTTGGAAATGGAATTTCTGCGCATTTTATTCGCAGCGTGCGCTAACACCACACGCTAGTAGGAGGCGGCACTCCGCCACATAAACGGATTGAGCTTAATAAATTAAACGCACTTGCAGACACACACACACACACAGTGGAAAATGGTGAAATTTGTGTAATGAAAAGTATGTAAAAGCGTGCGCACAAGATTTTGAATATGAAGAAACTCACGATGAGCGATTAAACTAATTATAGGAATAAAAATGCTGTGTAGTATAATATACTTTATACGAAATCTCTGTGGCACTGTGCTGGAAAAACGGAAGTTTTCTCGCTGGGAATGTAAGTGTGTGTGTGTGTGTGTGAATACTTAACATAATATATTATTATTAAAATAATTTTTTGACGGGGCGGCAGGTTCGACATCTGGCGCAGTGCATTGTCGTTGTTCTGCTGATATGATCCAAGAATGGTGGCGCTAGAACCCACTTCTACCCACAGTGTCCCGCTTGCTCTCCTGCTGCCCGAAATTAAATTAACAAATTTTAAAGTTTTGCTACTAATTAGCATTTTAACAAGTTTTGTGAACGAGCGCGCCCGAGCTTTTGCAGTTTGTGCTAGCAGAGTCGCTTTGTGTTTTATATGAGCTTGACTATGAATATGTGCGTATTGTCTATATATATATATGTATATACATTATATATGTATTGTTAAACCGCGTGTATATAACGGGGTATTTTCGTACAAAAGACGTCGAGATGTGCGCTTGTAAAGCTTATAAGTGGCTTTTTTGTGCGCTGCTGCATCTTATTTTTGCGAGCGTAACGGCGAAGCGACGAAGAGAAATGCAAAGTCAACGCGCAAACGCGGCCGCGCATAATGAATGGCTTGCGATTGTAATGAATGTGTGTGTGGGTGTGTGTGTGTGTCGGGAGTACGGGCGTATTTCATTGTTGCAGTCGGAATTTGCTTTTAGCATTTAAATAATTTATATATTGTTAAGAGTGTATATATACCCAAACGAGTAACGCAATATTTTGTGTGTGCATGCATTACGTGGCTTTAGCATTTGTTAAAAGCTCACGCTCGCAAAATTATGCTGAGAGACATGCACAAGTTTTTCGCACTATTTTAATATTATCGGAATTATGGCATTAGGATTGTAAAAAGAAATATTGAGTGGAATTATAAAATGCTGTGCTTTTTGTTATCAAACATTTAAAAAAAAAAAAACATTTCATAATTTCCTTTAAAGTTTAAACTATTTTTTTTAAATAATATGACAACACAGTAAAACTGTAAAACCTGTAAAATAAATAAAAGTAAAGAAATTATTCAGTTTTTAACTAATTTTAGTTCCCCGATTACGAATCCGAAGTTGGATATAATTTTTGACGTTCTCTTAAAAATATATGAGGTCATGTTCCCAAACATTTTTTTTAAGGAATATCAATGTTTGTTTTAAAAAATTCTAAATATACAGAATACGACATTAATTAAATCTGATGATAGTTGATTTATTAACTCAATTTCTTCCTCGTCCCACGTTAGATTGCGACCATTTTAAACACAAAGTTTGGTTGTTTACTTGTAGGTAGTATAACATAAATTTTAGCTTTAGTGTATATTTTAAGACCGCTATAGCTAGTTGCCACTTGCACTACACGACCATTTTTAGCCCGATCGCCGAACTTTTACTGAAATCAGCATAGATGAAAAGCTTACACATGACGTAATTTACTGAACATGATAAAAGACGGGGTACGACAAAATTACATCTATTTAAACCCGAAAATATAAAGCTTAAGAAAAAGCATTTCGTAGTAAATTAGTTGTGTGCAAAAAAAAAATGTTCGTACCCGTTGTAGATATGAAATTTAATAAGTTACT
This sequence comes from Bolitophila hybrida, assembly GCA_027564075.1. Taxonomy (NCBI): domain Eukaryota; kingdom Metazoa; phylum Arthropoda; class Insecta; order Diptera; family Mycetophilidae; genus Bolitophila; species Bolitophila hybrida. Next base: position 13,984 of record JANSTU010000275.1, read on the forward strand.
TACAAAAAATAACTGTGAAGAGAAATAAGATTCACCAAAAAATATAAAATGACGGAATGGAATGACATTTTAAATTTATTATGGGAAAGTGTTCGGTTGTGGGCACCCATTTGTTTTTAGCTCATAACTTTTGACCAAATCTAGAGATCTTAGCTAACTACTAAAGAAGGATCTTAACCAATTCCGTTAAATAAGGGAAATGTAAAGTGGTAATTTATGGACAAATGTTTTTTCGGTTGTAGACACCTTTAGAAAATATGCTGAAAATGAGAAAATATGAAGAATAAACACGACTAATATAAAAAAAATCTATGTTTGTTCATTTTGAGCATTCATTGGAATTATTCATCGTCGCGAATGACACCACACTTTAGACATTCGTCCGTCGCATTCGTTGCAATTGATAGAAATCAGGCAGAAGTCGACATATTCATCAAATGGCGGAGACTTCCTTTTTCTGACATATATACTATATTTTTGAATTATGTTATGTTGATTATGTTGAACAGAGAATAGATATTTTCATTTGATTTTTTTTTTACTACTAACATCAAACTATATAGTAGAGATTTATTTGAAAACGGAGGGGGTGGGAAGGAACGTATTGGCCTTGATACCCAAAATTCTAAAACAAAATGTGGACAAATGTAAAATAGTAAAATAAATAAAAGTAAATTTGTTTGTCAAATTTGTTAAAAACTGAATAATTATTAAATTTTTAACAAATTTGAGTTTCCCGATTATGAATCCAAAGTTGGATTTCAAATTGGACGAGCCATTTCATTTTTGACGTTCTCTTAAAAATATATGATATGATGTCATGTTCCCAAACAATTTTTTTTAAGGATTATAAATGTTTGATTAGAAAAATTCTAAATATACAGAATACGACATTAATTAAAGCTGATGATAGTTGATTTACTAGTTTTATCTTCATAACGCAATTTAATAACTCGATGTTTCTAATACTACAAAAAATACGGTTTATCTTTGACCGCGAGAATAATAAAAGATTCCATGTTCATACTTCACATTTTTGTCCCGATTTCATATTTTTTTCCATGGGGCTCTCATTGGATTCTGTAATCCCTTGTAGGGATTCATTGACCATTACGGGTTCACACGAGTGGTCAGGTCATGCTAATGTGCTGTTTGTGCTGTGCTACTGCTATTGGAGCTTCTGTGCTCTAACACTCACAACAAATCTTTCTGACTAGCCACTAATAAAGGCAATCACATCTTCACATCAATAAAAACTGTTAAAAAAATGAGAAAAGGAGAACTTCACAAACACTTCAAATCAGCTATTTTGGAAAGCGTCCCCGTATAGCTCCACAGATAAAAACTATCTTAAATTGAATTTAGTCATTTCGGACGGAATAGTCCAGTTTTTACATGGATTCCTACCATAATCCCGATCGATATAGCCTATGACAAAAGTTATAGTGTAAGGTCAAACTTATCACTTGTCGGAGTGGAATATGGGTGGAGGACCTAACTAATAGTCGCGCTATTGACTTCTCCCCAAAAACCACTCCTGGAATTCGTGGTTTTAAAAGGGAAAAATCGTTGTGTAGAATTTTAAAGGAATTAATATTTTACAATAATATTCTCTCTAAATTAAATTTGCCCCGAACTACAATTTGATTTTATTTTTATTTATCTAAAAATGATGTATTTTTAAAAACTTTCATCCTTTACATAAGAATAAAAAACCTAAAAAACCCCTACTTATTTTTTTTTACCAATTTTTGATCTCTTCCTCTTTTAAATGGGGTAATTACCAGAACCTATCAAAGTATATATAGAAGGTACATTTACAAGAACTCTTTTTGGTTTTTGGGTCGAGAGGACAAAAACTCCTTCCGCCCATCGGATGAACTGGATTTTTAATCTCTAAAATCGTGTTACTACGATTCTACTTGAATACAGCCGCCTACATTCGAAATCTTGGAATGGATTCTACTCCATAACAAATTCAGTAGAATTGAATCCTCCATTCTCTTCCTAGCTGATAAGTGCCCGGCACTTTGTCGATCAAGGCTCATTCTGGGATCTCACCAAATCTCTATAGATTAGTTCATTTCTCTCGATAATATTTCACCGCTCTTCGACCACGACCGTTTGTGCTTCAAGTTGTCGTATTTTACCCATTTCTCATCGCTTCAGAAATGGGCCGATTTTGTTGCGATTCAACAGTAGCATGCTTCGTCGATATGGTCAAAAATATTTTTTTGCGACAGCTCGAGTGGCATCCAAACAACCAGCTTTTTTGTAATTTTTTTGGCTTCTAAATTATTATGAACGGTTCCGAAGCTTATATAGAGGGTCTCTGTGATGTTTCTCATGATTATGTGCTCCGTCGACCATCCACGGCCATTTGGAAACCTAAACTCAAGGGAATTAACGGTAGATTTACGCAGCCTAGAACCATCATTATTCGCTTAAGAATATTTTGGAAAATGACCATTAGAATTATTTGGGGGAAATAAACCCTGAGGGAAATAAACCCTTTTAGAGTGAGAGAGCGTCAAAGTTTTATCAAAATACAGTAAAAGTCAATTTTAAAATGTTAAAAAACTGAATGATATCAATTTAAAGGAATTTAAAATACGTGTGATTTAAAAAAAGATGGATAAAATCTGACTACCCTTCAGGGAGATAGGGCAAAAGGTTTTATTTTGTTGTATGTATATATGAGAAGGTGTGAGAGGGGTAAACATCTGAAAGGGTAATTATTAAATTTATGTTTTTTTTAAATAATTTTATTTTGATACCATTCACCCATTTAACAATCCCCCTTTTAATTTTAAAATTGGCCTTTACTGTATTTTCTGATAAAACTAAAATGTACTTCAGACCCCATTGTACACTAAATATATAAACAAAATGAGGTTAAATCATTCCCGTAGGGTGGGGAAGGGTTCAAAGTTTGGCCTAAATTTAGCAAAAAAATCAATATATGGATGGTAAAAAGTGAGTAGAGTGGGGTAACCTTTAGCCCTTCTACCTCTGACCCTAAATATAAACATTTTATTGAGGGGAAATCATACGTTTAGTGGGAGGAGGCTCAAATGTTATCCAAAATTTTAGAAAAAAGACACTTATGGGTAGTACAGAGGAAGTAGAGTGGAGAAGGTATATCAATCGATAGGTAATTTAAAATAGATAAAATCGGACAACTATTAAGGGGGAAAGGATCAATAAGGACATGTTTTTTATGTAATAGGTATTTAAATTACCTATAGATATTGATATACCTTCTCAATGGGTCCAGTAAAAACTAAGCAAATACTATTCTGGGTTTTCTCCATTCTTATTACTAGCCAGTTTGTAGCAGAGAGAGCTTTGTCTATAGTTACACCGTTGTAACCTTTTGCATCCCGTTCGTTGTGATGTGTTGTGGAATCTGGGAACGAAAGCCGAGTCAGAATCAATAAAAGAATCAATAGCTTCAATGAAAAGCTTTATGATGTTTTGAGACTGTTCTGGGTAGCGTTATCATATGTTCATACGTCAAACGCTATGCGTAATAAACTTATCGATACACATATTACACTAACATCTATCGCAACTGGTCGATAAATGCTAATATATAAATTTCATTTAAAAACATTTTTAATTTTTTAATTATCAACATAGGTTGAAATAATCTGCCTAAATCGCTACCCTGGACCCTCCTCTTGTTGGACCCTTTCGATAGGGGGAGAATCCCTAGCGTTAGATTTTGGTACTGACTTACTCTATTTAGTCTCCACAGTCTCTGGTTTCGTAACATCGGTTGAAATTCTGAGCGCTGAGTGGATCGGTGCTGGTAACCTATGTTTATATTTCTAACCACTTTCTGCCTGTTGGTCCTCTGTCATGAGCACTTTCTCCAGAAGTTTCTCCAATTCCTCCAATTTCCTGCCAATTTATTTAATCCGTCAAAAAATCGACAGCAGTAATTAACAACTCTTTCCGGGCAACAGGTTTAAAAAAAGAGAAACAATTGTAAACTTCTGTCCGTGTTCATCTAACACAAGAAGGTGTTCTTACTAAACCAAAAATCACCAAATCCACAAAACAAACACAATCACATTAATAAATTCTGTATATTTGAACCATTTTTCGTTTGAAATGAACTGTTGGCCTCAGTAGTGGATTTAGGCTCAAAAAAGTATTTGATGTCTTCGATATTTTTTCACTTAGTGTAGATCCGGAAGGTATTCCAAGTATAAAATGTTTTATCTTCTCCATGGGATTCATCTAGAGAAAAAATAAAATAAAATCTGGTGGTGGAGTTTCTTTTGTGTATGAGGAATATGAACAGTATTTTGTCCCATTGATGTAAATACACCAATTACTTGACTGGATGTACACGGTTAAAAAGCGCCAAAAATCGCTTCAATTCGTGATTAGTGACCTCCGGATTCACTGAAACTAACTCGTCGAAACAGTGATTTTTAAGGTTCTGTTATAAAACAGAAATCTCACACTCGCTTCAAATATACGCTCACTTGTTCAACCCTTGACCCCACGTAAATTAAAACATTTGAGTTTCAAAAAAAAATTCGCTAATTATAGTTTAATTTCTATATCTATGCAATTTATCACTGTGTGCGCAGTGCTCGTCTACATTTAACATAGCCTGAAAACCTGAATGTCTGCACGCACACGTCTTGGTGTGGCGTCCAACGACGAGGTTCCTAGAAAGAATGTTTACTGCCACGACATATACATATATGCTTAACACTAACGCAGACGCATGTCTATATACATCTATAGATATGTACTTATTTTGATATAGAACACTCGTTTATTATACAAGGGATAAGGTTCTGACGGTATGTTGTTGTTGCTGTTTTATCCACACATTCACATGATGCAAAAATATTAGCATATGATATATATATATATATATTTGTGTTCACCATGCGATACCATCATTAAGTCGATTGACTCCAAACGTATACATACACAGTCACACACGCAGGTATACACATAAATGTGAGCAGCAGCCATAACATCAACTCCTAAATTACACCTTTTTTATATTGTTGCATTCACTAGCTATATATATAACACCATTTATGCACTATGTATAATATACATTGTGTTTTATGCTGCGCGAGTTTTTATGTTCTCATACAAATAATACGTGTTCGTATATATAATATAGAGTTTTTGTCGGTCGGACAAAAAAACACGAATTTTGCTCCTTCATTTTTTTTCGGGGTTGATTTGCTTTGAACAATGTTTGCAAGATTTTTGCGCAAATGCTTGTAAATCCACAAAATTCGTAAATGATGGTACAAATTTTATAAAAACATATTTAAGAGTAATGGGTTTTAAGCGATATATTTTTTAAGATAATCGCAATTTTATTATTCGCTTTTTAGTTTCGATTTTGGATTTTTTGGTATTTGTGGTTTTACGAAATATTAAGCATGGACAATTATAGGGCAAATATGGGCAAATACAGGGTGTTTTTTTAGAGGTTAGGTTTTCAAGACGGCACTACTTTTTCCGTAGATGGTCTTTTTGACAGCTTTCACTTGATTTATGCTCAGTTTGGTTTGCCATTTCATAATGAATAGACTTACA
>JANSTU010000286.1:0-19559 GCA_027564075.1 Bolitophila hybrida
AGAGCGCATATGGGCGACAACATTGAAGACGAATTTGTTTTACCTAGTTTTTTTTTTCTCAAAAATGATTGCAAGTAAGGCTGTTATGGTTCTGTATCAGATGTGGCGAGTAGTAGTCTAGTTTATATATCGAGGTGCAAAGGGAGAGGGAAATATGGTGTCTGTGCGTGTGTATTTGTGTTGGTAGTGGGTACGATGGACGAACGAATAATGAACGCACGATGGATGGACGAACAAATAAATATTAAGTTTGCGATAATCAAAACAAAATTCGTGAACTTTTGAAATTATTCGTTTTTTATTCAAAGTTATTACTCCACTAAACATTAAGCGACTGGCGCCTAATTAGCAAACGCAAGAATTAACAAAAAGTTTAATATTAATTAATATATATTTTATTTTAGGATTTTTTGTTAATTTCAACAATTTGTTTAAGGTTATGTGTATTTATTGCTGTTCTGCACGTCGCACTTAATTGCCCGTCCCGTTTTTTGTTTGTTGGTTGGCACTCATTTTGTTTAATTAGAATATATTTCTTAAGTTATTTACAGTCTTGTCTGGGCAACTCGACTTGGCTTATACGTAGGACGAGCATTTCGTTGCGCGTGTATATACTCGCACACATCTTTGTGACAAGTCCATTACTCTGGATGCGGTGAGTATCAACAGCGAATATATATAGCGTTTATGTTTACAACTCGCACATATCCTGTGTGACATGGATGCATGCGAATTATTGTACGCAGTCAATTAACTAAACAAAACAATATCTTTATTCTTTTGAGCGTCGTGATGTAACTGTATTATTCATGTTTTACGAATTATCAAACATTATTGCGACTGATGTTTGATGGGCAGACGAAAACAGTACTATCGTAACTAGCATGTCTCTCAGCGGGCTGATGTGATGTTATAGAGATTTAGGATGACGATTGTAATGTCATAAAATTTAAGAGAGAGAGAGAGAGAGTCCATTCATAGTACACTTTTTTTTGTACCTTTCAATTATTTGGTAGTTTTGCAGCCGTTCAAATAGTTTCGTGATTATGTCCCGTGTTTTTGACAGTTCTTTATAAGTATTGGTGAGTTTGACATTTGAATGACATTTGTTCTTTGTAAACAATTAAAACGAGTTTTGTATGTTCAAATAGTTCCGTGTTTTTGACAGTTTTAGACTTTATAAGTATTGGTGTAATTGTTTATGATTAGTTTTGTGTGAGTTTATGTAAATTGCGTACATACACGGATTTGACCGTTCTTTTTACATATCTATCATGACCAATATTTTTCGACTAGCATTGTTTTTCTTTTGTTCACCCTCATACACGGATTTTACCATATCATACCATACATCTACACTGTCAAATATTGTGTTGCTAGATTTCTATACTTTTTGAACCTCGATATGCAGAGACAAGTTTAATTGTTTGTTTTCGTCAGTTCTTTATATACAGACCGTTCTTTTTAAATGTATCAGGTCAAATATATGTTTTTGTTACTCATTCTGATCAATTCAAATGTAATGATCGTTTTGAAGCCGTTCAAATAGTTCACACACAAAACAACTCTCCAATTTTGACGTGTGTACTTTGAAAACAATTTTAAATCGAGTTTATGTAAATTGTTTTTATTTATTTATTGTAAATTGTTGACATACACGGATTTTACCGTTCTTTTTACATCCCAGCAAATATTTTTCGAATACCAATTTAGTCAGTTCTTAGCCCTTCTTTTCGTTTTGTAGCCGTTCAAATAGTGTTTTTATTCTGTGCTTTTGACAGTTCTGGCACGGATTTTACCGTTATTTTTACATATACCCCGTTAAATACAATTATAATAGCTGTCGATACTTGTTGACCCTCGATCTTTGAGGCCGTTCATATATTTTCGTGTTTTTATTATTTTGTTTTTGACATGTATTTGACCGTTCTTTTTACATTTATAAGCTTGTGCGAATGTATCTCGGGAGAATCATTAAATATTTTACGATGCATACACTTTTACAAATACACACAAGGGCAAAGGAGAGAGACAAGCCTTTTGACATAACGGGATTTTTACTGTATTATTAAATAAACACGAGTGTTCTATTCAAATCAAATCAAGGCCACCGAATCGCTATAACGTCATTAGCAGAGTTTCAAATACTATTATAACAGGTTGTATTAAATTATAAAAAAAAACTGTGTGGCTTTATAATAATACGTGTATGTGTGTGTGTGTTTTTATTTATTTGCTGTTTGTGTGCGCGTGTGTTTGGACCAATGGCGGTGATGCACGCCCGCGAATAATGACATATATAAAAGAGTGAACGTGCGACAGAGAGACAGGCAGACAGATAGAAAGATAGACAGAGAGAAAGAGACAGACACAATAAAAACGAAACAGTTGATTATATACATTATATTATTTGTGTGATTTTTTCACACTTACAAAAAAAGAAAGAAAGAAAACATCGAAAAAAGGCAAATGAAACAGAGTTTGAAATTGATATATAATATATAAATATACTAACTAATCGTAAATCAACAAAATCTAGTTTTTTTTTGTTTGTAGGTTATGTTACAAATTTCATATTTTTGTGTTTGGTTGTTGTTTACGTAAAGAGTGACAGGCTAACATACACACACATACACACATAACACTTGCACGGCACGCACACAAACATGCATTTCCATAGAAAATAAGTATGAGAAGTATCAAAAGTTCTCTGTGAATATATATATATATACATATATATATGTATTTAAATAGAGCAAAAAGATTAAAAAGTGTGCGGGTGTATGTTTTGTTGTTGTTGTATGTTTTTTTTTTGTTTAGCATGTGTGAATGGATTTGTGTATCTGAATTCGAAAATTGATATTTTATTAAACATAGTTTTGTTTATTATAAGACAGTTATTTTTTATATTTGTTTCTGTTCGTTTTTTTAACACTATTATTGCTTCCCCAGAGAGTTTATTTAGATAAATATACATATATAAATACGTATATGCATATATTAAAGGTGGCAGATCTGTAATTATGTGTATATATATGTGTGTGTGGGTGTGTTTTTTATGTTCTTTCTTAAAAGTGGATTTTAAAAAGAGCTTTCTTTTATCGTTTTTACTCAGTATCACTTAATATATACATTTAATTATGTAGAATATGATTTATTTTGTATTTTATTTATAGCTTGTGAACATTTTGTTTTTTTTATATATATATATATATATATCTCATCGGAACACCTTCGAAAGGCATACATTTTTAGTATATATATATTAAGATACATTTTAACGTTTCTTAGGGCAATTAAGAGAAAATTGTTATCTGGATATAATGTTAAACACAAAAGAAATGCATACAAAAAGATAAAATAATAAAATTCAATAGAAAAATGTAAATTTTAATTATATTTATATAAATATCTAGCTTTTAGAGTAATTTAATGAATTATTTCCGGTGGTTCAATTCCATACGAATAACCCGTAAAAATAAAGACTTTTGCAACCGCGTAACTTCATTGTGCACATAGATGGCACTGCGTACGTATACAGTAAATCTCCGTGTATGCATTCCGTAATGCGGTGATGTATAATAATTATTTATTGCAATTTATCTGGTTATTCTCGTACTCCTCCTCGCACCTGTCTGGCTCCTGCTTCTTATCGTTTATAATATTTTTTGTGTTGTTTGTTAAATTTAATTATTTCTATCGAATCTGTGACGCAAGATTAAGTACATAGGATTTTTCTTTAAATTATTATTGAAAGTTTGTGTTTTTTGTTTGCTTCTTTTCTTCAAATATATTTGACAAATTCATTTTGATATTGTTTTTGAGTGTGTTTATGTATGTTTTTGTTGTTTTTGTTTGTTTGTAAATTTAATGATAATAATTATATAACTAATTAATTTTTTTTGTTGATTTTATGTGGGTTTCTTCTTTTATAATAATTGATAATGATTAATATTCTTTTGAATTGTATTTTATGCGTTTTTTTAATGTTGTATTTGTATTTTGTTTTTTATTTGGTTGTTTTGTATAATGAATACTTTATTAGCTTAGCTTGAGATGTGAAGTTCATTAATGTTTTTTTGTTTGCTTGCAAATTGTAAAGTTAAATTTGTCTGTGTTGACTTTAAATGTATATATAATATATATATTTATATATATATGGCTTAGAAATAAAGAATTTACTTCCACTTATTTGTAGATGTTTATATGTGTATGTGTGTGTGTTTTTTTTTTGTTTATATACTTCTTGTATGATTTATTTAATGGTGCCGCGTGATGTAGTTATTTGATTTGGAGAGTTCTAACGACCGCCAGTGCGGTGAGACAATCCAGTTCAACTAGATTTTCACGAAGATTCGACGGTCGGCGTGGTCGCAGCTGTCTTGGCCGGATCCTCGCTAGGCGTCGGCGGGGCATCTCTTCGGGGTGGCATCCGTTCATTGATAGCATCCAAGCCCTTGGCCTCGGCAAACGAAGTGATTTTGTGATTGGGCGAGAAGCCTTGGAGTGCTGGTGAAGAGAGAAAGAGAAAAAGGGATATTATTATTTATATTTTTCACATAAGTCAGACAATAAAAGTCCCATAAAAGTACTACGTTTTTGGGGCTAAAACCCTTTTCAGGGTTTTTTAGGTTTTATGAAACTTTTTATTTCATGTAATATAAAAAAAGAGGGTTGTTCAAAAAATGTTGGTACTCTAAAAAAAATATATATAAAATGTTCGAATTTGCTCCCTGATCAGTTTGTAGTACTACGTTTTTGGGGCTAATCGTATTACCCTTTTTAGCGGATTTAAGATTGAATGAAACGATTTTATTTCACGTAATAATAAAAAAATAAATATAAAATCTAATAAATGATTTTATTTTTAATAAGTGCATCATTACATTTTATCCCTATCTCTCTAAAAAGGAGTTAAAAAATGCTCAAAAGGGGGGTGGGTCAACAAATTATGGTATTCTACGAAAAAATAAAAACTACAAAATGTTTGAATTTGCCCCCTGATCAATATGTAGTACTACGTTTTTGGGGCTAAAACCCTTATCACTCTTTTTAGGATAGATAATTTTTAATTTCGATTCTGTAATGCTGCCTGTTCTAAAACTGGACCAAACAAACTGTATTACAGTCAGCTTTTAAATTAGGTTAATCTGCAAAGGTTTGGCCGAATGGCATGGTCGTTTAGCCGAATTGGCCGTTTAGACGAATGGTCATTGTAACGTTCATATTTTATTATTTTATTTTTTAATCAAAGTCCAACAGTATCAGATCTTTGATGTATTTCTGCACTAGGTTCTTCCGTATATTTTATGTTTAGTCAGGACAAAGCATCACAACATCGAACAAAAAGATCGACACATCGACTTAATGGAGATAAACTTTATGTTTGCATTAGATAAAAATGCCTCCAAGTAGAAACACCATATTCAGGTTCAGTATCAACAATTCTGCCTCTTTTCCATTTGTTATGTTGCTGCCAATCTTCCTCCAAAAAATGGCACCTTTTTTTCAAAGGCCATTTTGATTTTTAATTAGTTTTTCGCTCCATATGAACAAATACACTTGAAGTACAACCAACAGAATGCCACCAATCGACGGATAACTTTTACTCCCATTTTGTTTCTTATTTAAGGCTGATAAAATAAAAAGGCAATTTTTGACATGTACCTATTTTTTAAAAATCCATTTTGATTTTTAATTAGTTATATTCTCCATATCCAAAAAAAATACTTCAAATACCTAATAATATAACCTACAGAAATGCCAATCGGACGGATAACTTTTACTCCATTTTGTTATTATTACAGGCTGATATTTTTAAAATTAAAATTAGCTTTAGAAGAAGAAATCAATTTTCGACTTGTACCAATTTTTTTCAAAATTCTTTCTGATATTTAATTGGTTTTACTCTCCATGTCCAAAAAATTACTTGAAATGCCACCAAACTGGCGGTTTTGAATTTTACATTTTTGTTTTTGTACTTGAAGTACAGAATGTAACTAATTTGACGGAGGTTACTTTAAAAATTAAAATACAATATTTCACTTGTACCAATTTTTTACAGTGCCATTTTGATTTTAACAGTTTTCTCTCTACATAAAGAAATTCACTTAAAGTACAACCTGCGGAATGCCACCAATCTGACCTATAACTTTTACTCCATTTTTTTCTATTCAATGCTGATATTTTTAAAATCAGAAACTTGGAAGTAAACGAAATGTTTTTTTGTCGAGGGAGGTGGAGCTTTAGGGTAATAGTCCATCAGGCTGTAAGTGAAATGGATTTTCTAATAGAACAATGATTTCAAACTCAAGTTGAGAGACAGGACAATTTTATTTTCTCGTTTTTTTTTGTGAATTCTGGACACTTTTTTACGATCGTGATAATTATTGGTAGTGATGCACTTATTCCTATTTTTTTTTTATTGATTTTTAGACTTGATGGCGACTAAAAGTAGTTGGCGCTCACACCTCACTCAGCAGGAGAAAGGGTAAAATTGTATATTCAGGATCATTATTCTTTAAAACAAAAAGTGCCCATGTATGCCTTTGTTTTGCCCACAAAATGCCCAGACATACCACGGCAATTGTGACGAACACATTTATATCTCAAAATACGATTTAGTTTGCGACTTACCATTTTTCAGTGACGTTTTGCCACCAGACAACGCTCCAAGTGGAAGTGCTCCCGTTGGTGTAAGTCCTTTAAGCTGCAACACTGACTCTGACTCCTCCCTGTTAACATTTTCATTTTGTAGTGAAAATAAACCGTTCGTTGAAATAATGATAATATTTAAACAAAAAAACCTACCTCAGAACAGAGAAAACTCTAGCCATTTTGCCAATAGCCCGAATTTTGTTTCGGATCACCTCCTTTCGCAAATTGGCTGCATTACCTATACGAATGCAATCGTAATCGATTAGCTTTGTTGTTGTTGTTTTAAATATATTTATTGATGGTGATGCGCATTCTCATATATGTATCTGATTGTGATAATAAACAAAAACTATACACTATTTTTTTAGTACTACTACTAACTATACAATCATTTATACTACATTTTTACATATTTATGGAGTTGCAGAAGAGAAGAAGCAAGATATATATAGCAGCGGCATTGTGAAAATTATAGTTTTTAAAAACAAGGCGCTCAAGCAGTGCAATTGAGCAAATAAAAACCTAAATTTAGAGCCAGAGTTTTGTTTATGTTGGGGGTGGGGTGAGGTTTTTAATTCTATAATTATGATAAATTTTGTTATAACAATTGTTTTGAAACTTATCGAATACAAAATGTAGTAGACGTTTGTAACCATCATTTTGACAGTTAACGGAACATTAAAAAAAACAATTACGAATGGTAGAACTGTCAAAAATTGTATCTGATTTTGTTTATTATTATTTTAATACAAATAAAACAAGTTTCATAACAAAGCGGAAATAATTATGTAGAGGCCATCTAAATAGGACATGCCAATATTTAGCTTTCATGAATTAAAAAGAAAACACACAAATGTTCATTTGTAATTTTTTGAGTATTTGGTTTTTTGTGTGTCTTTTTCTCAATTTTAGAATTCAGTAAGTTTCTAATGCGGTTGCATCATAATACATTCACTAACTATATAAATATATGGAACAAGAGACATTGAGAGGACGAACAAAGAGAGAGAGAGAGAGAGGCAGATATAAATTGAGAGAGATTTGAAAGACAGAACGAAAAGCTTAAGTTATAATATTGAATAAACAAAACAAATGTAAATCCAATTTAGCGGTACAAAGCGAACGGAAAACGGAAATAATTGCAGCGTTGACACCACTTCGAGGACATTCGGACAACATTTTTTGCTCTTGCAAATTTTGCAATTTCGATTTATTTTCCAAATTTTTTAGTTTATTGATAAATTTAGAGAAAAAAGGAATATAAAAGGGGAAAGTATACGTCATGACATTATGAAAAAAAATCGAGCTTGAAGTTGTTATATATTGATGTTTTGTAAGATATTCTTACACGTTTTTTTGGTGTTTCTAAAAATGTAGAAAAAGTGAGTTGTTGACAAATCCAGGCAATCGAAAAAATATGGCACAATATTGAAAAATTACTTATTTTTTAAAAGCAATAAACACAAGTTTTTTTGGTGTTTTTCGAAATGTTTAAAAATTGAATTTTATGGGATAGCTTTCTAAATCTCATGAGAAAACTAGGCAACCGAAAAAATAGGCCACAATATTGATATTTCGTAAGATATCCCTAAATGAGGTGGATAGGTTTTGATAAAATCATATAAAAAACCTTCTTTTTTAAAGCAATAAACACAAGTTTTTGGTGTTTTTCAAAATGTTCAAATGGTGGATTTTATGGGATGGCTTTCTAAAACTCATGACAAATCTAGGCAATCGAAAAAATAAGCCACAATTTTGATATTCCGTAGGATATCCCTAAATGAGGTGTGTAAGTTTTGTTAAAGCCATATAAAAAACTTCTTTTTTAAAGGAATTTTATGGGATGGCTTGCTAAATCTCATGACAAATCCAGGCAATCGAAACAAAGGCCACAATATTAATATTCCGTAGGATATCCCTAAATGAGGAGGGTAGGTTTTAATCTTGGCGAAGATAATGTTCCAAAATCTCTCGAGAAATCGAACATAGCAGGACGGATGCAATTTTTTGTGGAACCGGATGCCAACTTAGCAGTTTTAATTAGATAAACTAAAGCATCACCACTTCGAAGGAGATGTAGGACCGATTGAAAAAGTGGGTACATTGAGCTTCAACCAGCGAACCTGTCCCGAAGAAGACGAAGACAGACCATTCATCAGAGAAGGAAATGGAAACCGTTTTTTTTTGGGGCAAAAGGCTAACCCAACAGAAGTTTATTATGCTTCATTACGGATAAAGTCTGTTTACACGTTTCTGGTCGCAAATTCATGAAAATAGCTCGTATTCTCCGGATTTACAACCCAGCGGCTATTTACTGTTTCCAAACATGCAAAAATGGCTATATCGCATCCTGTTCATCGTGCAGTTTATCGAAACGGGCGACGCTAATCAACAACGCATTCGTGAAATGGCCATAATAATGATTTAGGATGGAAGAAAGACTGTTTCAAAAAAAAAAAAAAACTGGCGCGCAAATGAAGTGTGCCAATTGAACAATACCATTTTGCCAAATTCCATCGATTGAAAAAATGAAAGTAAAGACCATTTTAATGGAGAAATGATTAAAGTTTAAAGTTTGTGAATGATTGGAAAGTAAGTCCTTACTTTTGTATGATAATTTCAACAAACATATACAACATATTCTTAATATTAATATTGATTTCATGCAACAATTAAACGGACACAACGGATAACATATAGGGGCGGGGTTTAGATTAATAAAAGAGTGTATTGTTTTAAAAGAAAGAAGAAACAAATTAAAATCGTTCCAATTGATTTTGGAGGAAAAGAAGGCGCATTCTGTCCATGTTTTTAGTGGTAGTCGGGTTTTGTTTTATTAGTAACACTATAGATGGACACAAAAATAAAAAAAAAAAACATTTAAACAAAAAACAGCAAAACACGTAAAAATAGGATTTCACGACAAAAGTATACACATGGTTTAGGGACATACATCTACAATATTTATAAAATAACAATATGCGTACAGATAAGAGTACAGTGGTGGGGGTAATGAGTGCAACAAGCACACACACACACACACACATATATATATTAATGTCATTCTGGGATGCAAGATTGCCCGCACTCCATCGGCTATCGTATGAGATGGCGTTTAGAAACAGAGAGAGACAGATAGAGAGAGAGAGAGAGTGTGGACGGATGGAGGTGGTTGAAAAACACACAGACAGGTACTGACATTTATGCAATATATATATATATATATATATATGGTTAATAGTTTATATGTTATTATGTTCAAAATGACTAATTATTTTCAATGACGCCCGACGTTTCGTGTTTTAGCTTCGTTAATTGTTGTTACTTACCCGCAATAAAATATGGCGCAAGACGAACGTGGCAGGGGAGTTGGGGTAGGCGCACACACATCAGAAGGGGGGGGTGGTGCAGCACAGTGAAGTAGTTTGGCAACACAGTCACGCACACACCCATACACGAACACGTGCGCACATACAGACACATTTAGTTAAACAAATTGTCATTGTTTTGTGGTCATTTGGTTGTGTTGATTGTCCAAAAATGACGCATTTTTTGTTGTTGTTTTTTTTTTAAGTATAAATTTTGCAGAAACACAAAAAAAAATGTTGTTGATTGTGGTGCGCATTTGTTTTCGAATTGGGTTGTCCATTTTTTTGGCACAGTGTTGACAACGGTAGTAGTAGAGTAGAGTGGTAGTAGTGATGGTGACGCGTTGGTGTTGGTGGCGGTGATGGTTTGGTGGTGGTAGTAGTAGTGGTGGTGGTGACGGTGGTTGTAGTTGATTTTTTTTATTGAAGAAAGAAAATAAAAAAAAATCAAACAGTGCAACATATTTTAAAACATAATCGATTCGCTTGCAATTGGCTAAAAAGTTTAGGTCCAGTTTTTTTTTTTTGGGTAACTTTTCCTCAACTTTTTGGACAATTGTATTTTAAACAAATCTTGTAAATATAATTAAACGCAGAAAACATTTTGGCACGCGCTGAATTTGGTTTGTTTGTATGATTGCATTAAAATAAATATAATATACATAAACATTTATGTATCTTATAAACTGGCGCACAAAATACATAACAAAACTTAATCTTTTCCAAAAAAATCGAAATTTTGTTATGTACTTTGTATGTAAGCAAACTAGAACTTAAACACAAAATAAATAGTAAACAAAATGAACGAAACGAAAATAAACGCATACTAATATTTATGAAACTGTATATCTGCATTTAATTGATTTACTCGCATCAATTAATTAATAATTATTAATAGGTATCAATCAATAAAAAATGAACACAAAAAAGTTTTCCTAATAAAGTTAAGTTAAAACTAACAAAATTGAATAATATATTTGCAATATAAAAGCAATAAAACATTTTTCACACACACAAAACGATTTCAAAAAGCATATTCAACTAAATAGAACGATGGCGGGGGGTATAGTATAGTGTATAGTTGCTAAACTGCTATTTTAATCACTTTTTTATAGGTTATGTTATTGTCACTAAATACACTAAATATGTATTTTTCAATAAATAAATTATAGTTTGTTTGCGAGTCAAACAGTTGGCGTGCTTTGTTATCACAGTACGCAACCACGGCGTGTATCAAACAGTTTGCGTGCTTTGCTATCGCAGTACGCAACCATCGGAATGACTCGCGGATGACTTCACTCCTACCGGCTTGTGATATTATGTATTAGAGTTGAGTGTTCAATAAGCAACTAGCAACTAGCAATGGGATATATCTCATACCGACAATGAGAGATACCATCGTACGAGGATTTCACACGATTTACGGAGAAGAGATGCATGTCTCTGAAGGCTGCAGGATCAGGAATCGAATCGTTGGCATCAGCTTCATTCATCATTCAGGAATTGTCCGAATGAAGTCTCTAGCAAGAAGCTTCGTTTATTGGCCAAATATAGACCGTGATAAGCAACCGTGGTTGATTAAATGGCCTATTCGGCAAAATTAACATTCGGCCAAACATTCCATTCGGCCAATTTGGCAAATAGTTCGGGGTGACTCAATCAATTGGCAAAACACCAGAGGAAATTTGGTGCGATGAAGATGATTGGGCCAAAGGCATCACATTTTCTCACTGAATATTTTGTATTACTACGTTTTTGGGGCTTTTAAGGGAGTTTCAAGTTTGTAAGATACTTTTTCATTTGAAGTAATATTAAAAAAAATAATATGTAACATCACATAAATGATTTCTTTTTAAAATAAGAGCATCAAATCAATTTACCCCTATCTCCCCAAAAAGGATTTATAAAAATGGTCAAAAGGGGGTTGGTCAAAACATGTTGGTACTCTATGACTTTAAAAATTAGTATAGGGGGTTACGGATTTAAGCCTTAAAAACGTAGATTACAAAATTTTGAGGAGGAATTTTGAACATTTTGTAGTTTTTTTTTGAGTACCACATTTTTTTCACCATCCCCCTTTTGACCATTTTTATAACTCCTTTTTGGGGAGATAAGGCTAAAATGTAATGATGCAATTATTTAAAAAAAAGGTTAGGTTATATCTCGAATAGGATTCTTAAGAAAAATGAGAAACCTTATTAGACCCAAATCTTGTTAGGAAGCTCTCCCGATTGATTCAAATGCTGCCATTGACATTAAAAACCTAATCTTATTAACATATTTCTGTCATTTATGATTTTTTAAAGATGTTTAAAATTATTTTTATTTTTTATTGATAAGACCATTTTTTTTTATATAAACTCCTCTTTTTAATGGATTGAATTTAATACAAAAAACGCTCGTTTACTAATAACATTTTTGCAAATTGTATATGGATAAACCTTGAATCATTAACCGAAATTGGCGTCCCTTCTGCTGGCACCAGGAAACTCATACAGATGAATCTTCAGTGCCAATTAAAGCGAAAAACTCTGCTAGAGGAATCGAAGCGGCAAGGTTGCAGTCGTACTTCCAAGCTAGGCAAAAATAGTATGATATTTTTTACGAATTACCAAATAATCGGATCCGGACCGGATTTGGTTTTTGGAACGTTGCAACTATGTTTGCGGATGGACAGAACGAGGTGAGGCTGTACAAGTTTCACTTTCTTGCACCGAGACTGGGCCGAATAGTTCTGTTGAGTTTTCCAAGTCCGATGGATGCGTTATCTTATTCTCTAGTAGATCAGCCTACGTCGAGAATGTGTGCTCTATCTCGTCACGCCAAAACAAGATTGAATTACTGGTTCCTCTGTTTCGGAAAGAACTGAGAACTAATGGACCTCACATTAAAACAAGAGTTTCACAAAGAAGTCGTGGCAACGCCATTCCCCGCGCTGATAGGGACAAATATGCCGGCTAAATAAATACATTGTATCCAAATCCAAATCGCTATTCAATAAAACTGCAGTAATCTTCTGGCATAAATGTTAAGTTATTTTATTTGTAAAATCTAGTTGTTTTAGGCTAATGGAGTTTCCTAGAGGCAACACACTATTTATTTGATAACAAAAAAAAAATCTAAATGAGTGGTTTTCGGGGTAGATGTGTTATGGATGTGTATAAGTGTTTGTGTATATGAGTTTTCTGGTGTATATGTGTAAAACTGTATTCCACCGAACGTACACACATAAATGATTGATTAATGTGGATATCAACTAAAGAAAACTATTTTTGTTTCTGTTTTTTTTGTTAAATATAATATAATCTTAAATAGAAAAAAAGACAAGGTAAAAATGACAAAACTAAATAGCAGCACACAAAAAAAGAAAAAAATATGGAACAAAAAAAAACAAATAAACACGACAAAGGACTTGGCTGTGCGCGCCACCAAATACTTACTCATCTTCTTAGGTACAACGATTTTCTTTTTAACTGGTTTTTAGGTATAAACGGTTTTTGTTTTTATTTAGGTTGATTATGGCAGTTTGGTGGAATTTGTAGTTTTTTTTTGAAAATGTATTTTCGGTTGGTGTTTTTTTGTGTATTGTGGTGCCATAGGATCAAAGTAGAAATTGAAGTAGAAAATAATGAAAGAAAAAAAGAAAGAAATTGTTAATAAAACAAATTGAAAATAAAATATATATGTATTAAAAATATTATTCTGTTGGGTGTTTTTAAAGACAAAAAATGAGATACATTTATCGTTAGAAATAAACTGTGTTTTTTTACTTTGGAGTAACTCTCTTCTTTCGGAATACTTTCTGTAAAACCTGCCAATGTTTTAATGTCGAGAATTTGAGTGTCAAGCATTTTTGTTGTATTATCGAGAAAATAAATTTGTTTCAGGTTTCCAAATCTGCCAATATATTTTTTTCGCTCTGCTTTGTATCTGCATTGATTTTCGTATGTTACTATTTAAGTTTGTGAAACAAAATTTGGCAAGTTGTCGCCTACCCATTTGATATTTCTGGACTAGATTTTACTGGTCCATATGCTTTAAAACGTCATGTCGGCCACAGTAACATGCAATAGTATGATTGTGAAGTGAAGTGGAAGCAAAGATAACGACAACAGAAAAAAAGACCCCTAAAGGTAGAACTTACAGAAGTAGTAAAAATGCCGTTGGTCAGGAGAACAAAAAGGGCATATGATACGAAGTAGGTGGAACAGCCACCAAGCAGCAGGTTGATAAACCCTAAACCCATGGCCGGGAAGCGGCCTAGCTCAAAACACCCAAAAATTGCTATGTTTATTTATTTTAAATGGCATGTTTTTTTTTAAAAACCTAATCTCCTCATTTAGGGATATCCTACTGAATATCCATATTTTGGTCTATATTTTCTAATGCCTAGAATTGTCATGAGCATTCGAAAGCTATCCCAACAAAAAAATAACTTTAAAACAGTTTGGAAAACTCTCAATAACTTATGTGTTTATTGCTATTAAAAGGCATGTTTTTTTTTCAAAAACTATACTCCTCATTTAGAGATTTCCTACTGAATATCGATATTGTGGCCTATTTTTTCGAATTCCTAGAATTGTCATAATCATTCGAAAGTTATCCAAACTAATAACAAATTTTCAACAGTTTGGAAAACTCCCAAAAACTTCTGTGTTTATTGCTTTTTAAGGGCATGTTTTTTTTCAAAAGGAAGAGCCTTCGAAAGCTATCCCAAAGAGAAAAACTTGTCAAATTTTTAGAAACCTCGCAAAAAACTTGTGGTTTTTGCTTTTTAAGGGCATGTTTTTTTTTCAAAACCAAACCTCCTCATTTAGGGATATCCTACTGAATATAAATATTGTGGCCTATTTTTCGAATGCCTAGAATTGACATGAGTATTTGATAGCAATCCCAACGAAAAATAGTTCCTCACTAGGTTAGGATGAGCAAAAAAGCAAAATTACAAAATGCCATCAAAATGGTTTGATCATAGGGTACTATTCCAAAACCGTATGTTGGTCCATTCCAACTATTGTTTTCCGAAGAAAATATAAATAAGGAAACTATATATTAAGAAAAACCTGCTGCTTGGTATGTTAGTTTTTAGTAGATTTAGTTTTCTAAGGTCTTTTCCTATCATTGTTGTGTCTAAATAGTAATTTACGAAAAACGTCTCCAGACGTCAACCAAAATAGCAGATTTGGATTCATTTATTTCTAATTTCCGCGCAGTTTTGGTTTTCGACATTGTGACAAACAAAAATCTCGACATTAATACACTCCCACCTTAAGATTACCCTCACACATATAAATATATACAGAAATCTTTCATCGTAATGTTCTGTGAAAAATGCTTATACATTAGCTCCTCGTTTACAAAATATAACCAAAAAAGAAAGAAAAAAAAAAACTAAAAAATCCAACAAAAAAAAAAAATAAAACGAATAGCAAAAAAATTTTGCAAATTAAAACAAATGCAATTACGAGAGCAACATAAACAAAAAATATTATTAACAATTAGGAAAAAAATTATTTAAATTCTAACGAAAATGTATTGCAAATATATATACGCTTGGAAAACTTCAGTTTAGTTACTATGTAGTTAACAAAATATATATGAATTTATTGAACTTTAAATAATTAATTTTGTTTTGTTTGTTTGTTTTTAGGATTCAAAATCGAACATTATTAAATTTTATAATAAGTAATAATGTGATCTATGAAAACTTTTATGTAGGTTTATATATATATATAGTAATATAGTAGAATTATGATCTTACCGTCGGCTGCTCAGTGTCCGCATTTTTTTTATTATGACGCAAGAGCAACAAAAACAGAGTAATTGAAATTGTATTAATAAATATGTAGAAACAAAAAAAATGGTCAAGATATGAAAAATATAACCGGTATCGGTAAAAATTTGAGTTTAGATTATTTGGGATTTATCTTTAAATTAAAATTAAATAAAACTAATATCTAAATAAAAAGTTCTTTATACAGTACCTATCCATATCAACATAAATATTACAGAAGGTCGTCATTTTATGGGATTACGTTTTTTTTTTCAAATTAATTATAATAATAAATGTTTGGCACCAGAATAGTTTGATAACATAGGGAATGCTATACGGTGCATTGACATAAATTACGTTTTAACATGAGAACTAAATAACTGAATTAAACCTTTACATTTGTTTAATGAAATTAGATTTTACAGTTTAGATCTCAGTCTATATTCTCGGCGTTGTTGTTTAAAGCCCCAAATCCACTTTTTCGGCTGTTCATTCAGGCCTATTACGTTATTTTTTTACGATAAGTTATAATACCTTATACGTAATTCTGGCCTAAAATTTACATATTTTTGAGGTTTGCGGTCAAATTTGGCAAAACGAACAGTAATTTTTTCTTGTGTTATGGAAAGGTACTGTACCACTTATTAAGAATGAAGTCAACATAAATTAGACAGAAAACATTACCTTCTTCCAAGGCATCATCTGTGTCCGAAACAAGCTCATCATCAGAGCAGATATTCAGCACATTAACAAGCATTTCGGTAACCTGGAAAATTTTGTTTATAGAATATTATAAAAAAAAAAATAATAAATTGTCCTTCCAAATCAAGATTTTCGATAAAGTCGCTAAGACCGTTCGAGTCAAACCGTGTGAAACAAAAATCACACGATACAACTCGAAACTATTTAACACAACATCCAATGCAGTCAAACAAAATAATACAAAACAAAAATTTGTGTTACCTTCTCGCCAACAAATGGCAACGACCACGTGAACACGTCCATGAAATTGGGAAGCCAATACGGATGCGGTGAGCAATTAAATTGTCTTATATTCATTACATTATTTTCATATTTTAACACAGCAGCCTGATCGGATCGCGAGTAGAGAGAAGAAGAAATTACATTGGAAATAGAAAACAAATAAATTATACAAATTGATATAATACAAACGCCAAACAAACCTTATTATTATACACATCCAAGTAGTTTGGCGCAGAGAAAATTGTTATTAATGATGGAAATCCGGTTGTTTGACTTTTCCTATACATTCGGTAGCTATAGGATTTGGGTGAACATAATAGAAACAAATTCGAAATGTATATAGAAAAAAAAACAATGACAAATAACAGTTTGTATATATTTACCCTGCGTCCTGCGCTTCGTGGGCTCTTATTATCGATAATAAATTGTTGTTCTGTAGGAAATCGCAGCACGCCGCGTAACTGTAAATTTTGATTCAAATTTGTATTTATAGTATAATACATAAATATTGTGATGTTTAGTGTTACCTGTAAAAATATGAACAACCTCGAACCGAATTGTGGGCGAAAAAGTCAGAGTTCTTCTCGTTGCCAAAGTCCTCCAGAGGATCGGACCAAAGTAGATCGCACATAGGTCCAAATGCTGGCGGTTCTTTAAATCTGTCCAACTGCAAACACAAATAAAAGAACATAAGACGTGACTTTAATTGCACCAACTTCCTAATCATCGAAGAAGAAAAAAATATTTATTTATTTGTTTTTGGAAATACTCCTCAGATGGAAGAGATTTTTTAACCAAGATTCTAGACAGAAGTGGGCTTCATCGTTAAAGAAGTTATTGCTTATAATTATCTTCAATGCCATCAATCTCCAATGTTTTTTGAAGGTTATTTTAATAATTAAAAGTTTGTTTATCAATTAATTCATTCATTTTTATGGGAGCCAGCACGTTCTGACCAATATTTTGAACATCAATAACTACTTTCATGACAAAGACGGTTGGATGGTTGGATTTATCAGCAACATCATAAAAATACACATCGGTGAACCTACGCGCCAGCAGGATACAGGTCCATAATCTAACATTCCTGCGCACAGATTACAGATTAGAATAGAACAAAAAACGACAGAAAACCATATGGAAATGATTATATTTATTATATGGTGATTCACGGTTCGATGAACGCGTTGCCAGTGGAAAATATGCGCAAGCATGTTTCAGAGTCAATTTTTAGTAAACTTTGTGTAATTTTTTATTTACTAATTTAGAAAAAATCTCAGTAAAAGCTGTATTCACTAATTTAAGTCCCAGTTAAGTTTGTAGTACTTTTTATTCACTAATTTTGAACAAAAAGTCATATAAAGTTTACTGGGACTTTGTCTGAATTTTTATTCGCTAATTTAGAAAAAGTATCAGTAAACTTTGTATGACTTTTTATTCTCTAATTTAGAAAAAGTCCAAGTAAACATTCTATTCATAGGACTTTTATTCACTAATTTAGAATTTATGACTTTTTATTCTTAAATTTGTCGCGTCAGGGAAAATTAAGACTCCTAACCATCGGGGATATGTAGTTAGTGTTAGAGCACAGCTCCAATATGAGTAGCACAGCACATTAGCATGACCTGACCACTCGTGTGAACCCGTAATGGTCAATGAATCCGGTGTGCGTCATCGCACACTCCACTATGTCCCACAAGGGACAATGAGAAAGGTTTTAGTATACGAAAACCGTGTTCTAATATTCCTAAAACGTCCAAAATGCCTAAAAAATCAATTTAAAGAATTTTTAAGATTTTATTCGAAGGTTTTTCATGCCAAAATCTTGTTTCAAAATTACTTACTTATTTAGGAGGCCTAAAATTTAAAAAAAATAGTGAATACAGCAGATTAATTGCATATTTAAACTTGACACATTTACGATATAAAAACTTTCTGCATTTAACTATACCATTAAGCAAAATGTTATTTGACATTTTGCGAATAGAATTCAAAAGGAAAGAGACGATAGAATATGATTGATTCGATGATTCGAAGTTCGCCAAGATACCTTTTTATTATTTAAAAGTCAATTCTTACTTAAAAAACGGCCGCCATTTTTTAAAATGAAAACCGGCAAATTAATTTGGAAAATGGCTAAATTTAGCAGAAAAACGGCAAAAGTGTTTTTTTCAAAGACAGGATTATATAGCATTGTTTGCGATTTGGTTTAGCGTGTAGATTTACGGTATGATCTATACATCTCCACCAAAAAGTATTATCTTCTTTAATAATTTCCATATCACCAATTTTGAATACTCGAGTTAAAAGAAACACGAGGATTAGTACGTAATTTGTACGAGTTAAGCAAGTATTAATTTCGCAATGAAATCAAACCTTAAACAATCAAAAAACACACACACGCGCGATAGATATAATATATAAATCTATGTTAATCCAGCGTTTACTGTTAGCAAAAAATACACGCATACATACAGAGACTATTTTTTTCTTTTTTAAGGGTTTTGATAGTATAATACTATAACATATTCGATATTATTACAATATACAATTTCACTTACCCTTATATTTAAAAAACATATACAAAATACACACTAAATTAAAAAAAAAACATAAGGCGATAAAATATTTCGCAATGACAATCTGCAATAATATTGAGATTGACATTAGCTTAGCGCTCTCTTTGCGAGAGGTGTACTATTACGCTCTATTTTATTTCATTTCGCTATAAATATATAGAAGTGTGTGTGACCGTGTGTACTTACACTGATTCGAGG
>JANSTU010000297.1:0-19549 GCA_027564075.1 Bolitophila hybrida
TTTCGGGTCTGTAACTCGTTTGGTGTTGTCATACGACGAAATTCAAAAACGTACCAATAGATGGCCCACCCTGTATTTACGAAATATGGCCAAAGTGAGGGTTGAATCGAATTTTTTACCATTTTTCGCATACACAATTGAGACCGTAATTTATTATAAAGACCCTTTCCTAAATTGTCATATTAATTTTTGGATGACATACATATTTGTTGCATAGAGTACAGAAAACTGGTTATCTTATCAGAAGAAGATCACCAACCTACACCAGTGGCCTTGTTCTACTAAGCTCAGTCTGTCGTTTTGACAGCTCAGGGACCATTTTGATATTATATTAACTCGTGTACTAAATGCTCTAACTAGTATTTTTAATAGTATACTTGCTTTTTATTTATTGTTTTAAGTCGCGCACACTATTAAATCAATAAAATATAAAAACTTGTCGGAATGAGTGAGATAGCATCAGGTCACTGAGTGGCGGCTCAGTGACAAATTTAGTAGAAAACGCCTGCTGGTCATCATTGAACACGAAGATGCACATCCAATAAATTTAAGGATAAACCAATATTTTCCACTTTAATATGGTAACTCCTATGCATATTTTCTTGCATGAGCATCCAAATGAAATGCTTTGAAGGAAAACAAATATTCGTGCATGCGCATTGCCTACCATGTTGTCGCCAGCCCTAAATTGTGGGTACAAATCAATGGACACACATAAATATGACACGGGATCTGTGCAAACTCGGTTCTAGTTCATATTTCGTGCTTTTTTAATTCTATTAAATTAATGTTTCACTGCCAAGTATCGCGTTTTCTGCATAGTTAACATATAAATAATGCTTAAATGCCACTTTAAAATGCTTCGTATGTGTGATCTACTTGTTTTTATTGCAAATAAAAGTGTTTATTCACGATTTTAGTGTTCAGCCATTGAGTGCTCATATAGTGAAAGGTGTAAGTTTAACAGAATATGAATTCTTTTGTATGGCTCAATTGAAGTGATAAACAGAGTACTATATGTGCTTTAATTCGGGTGTGTTACAAATACGCATACAACATTTACGACAGTAAATCAACACTAGGTCATTAACAAAAGCTAGAATTGGTTATTTTCTCAAGTAAGCATCATCTAAATTATTGTTCCTATAAAATATCACGTATCACGTACACAAATTATATATTTTGGTTGATAACAATTTTATATACTAACCTTTAGTTTGTAAAAAAACACATAGTTTTATAGGCACAAGGCTATTGTGAAACATGTCGCGGAGCCATTATAATATCCATATCCACAGTTGACGTGTGGTCGAGATTTGTGCTACTTTTAGTATATATGAATGTGGGATATAATATATATGTAGATTTTAATCAAAATTAATGGAAAATGGAGTAGATTTGTGACATATTAATTGGCATATTTGACGATGTGGTTACAAAACATTCCACACTTTAAATTTCAAATAATCGGACAATCATAATCATCAATTTGTGTTTTTTATGTAGGCGTAGCCCTCTGGAGTTTGTGTATTCTCTTTTTTATCTCATTAGTAAAAATAGTGTCATATATTTCGTTTATGTTTGAATTGAAGTTTTTTGGTGTCGACACACGCGACTGACCAGAGTTACTTTTTTTGGAGCTTCTTATTTTTTATTTACATTCTATGCACGCTAATCTGTATATTTCGAAAGTGAATTGGGTCCGTTTTTACAAATATAGAAAAAAAGCAATGCAATATGTCCAAAAATAATTTAATTTTATGTAATTTTGTTTGTTATAATTGAATCATCCTATCAATGATTTAATAGCAGATGGATTGATCTTATTATCTAAATCACCTTCAGCTCCATTATCTTCATCTTCAGATTGTAATCCTATGATTGGTCTTCTTGTAGGTTTTATGGGTGCCTGAGTTGATGTCGATTGAATTGAGCCAATAAAATCATTAAAACGGATGTCAATTGCGGCCGTTGGATCCAAAGTATGTTCAAGTTCTGGCTTCGAAGGTTGTGGTGTTATGTACGCAGGTTTTTCGGTTGTTGAAGTTGTTATAATTTGAGGTTCTTGTGGAGGAACATACTGCGAATGTACCGGATTGTGTGGTTGATATTCCTGGGGATATTGGTGAAATTCCGGATAATGCGGTAGTAGTGGATATTGTTGTTGGTTTTGTGGCGCTTGATTAAATGCCGGTAGATTGGCAAAGTTAGATGGATGAATAAACTGTTGCTGAAAACCAAATTGTGGTGTTTGGAATGATTGCTGAAAATTAAATTGTTCATTGCCTGCGTTGTTGTTATTTTGTACACTTGGTAGTCCTAAAACTTGCTGGAAATAAGTTTGTTGGGGCTGATGGTAATTATTATGATTTTGTAGTTGTTGTTGATTATGATGATGATTTTGAGTAAATTCTTGGGGTTTAACTTGTTGATGATGATGCTGTTCTGTAGGTGGTAGTATATTATGATGACTGGTTTGCTGTTGGATTGTAGGTAAAGGTGCAATTTGCTGATTTGATGATGGCGGTTTTTGTGTTGATAAGGCAGCAAATCCACTATTGATATAAAAAGGAACGGTGCTCCTGTAATCTTTCTCAGTGGTTTTGATTTCTGGCTCTTTCACGCGATTGTTTACGAATTCGTTTACATTATTATTTACATGATAGGTTTTGCTGACGCTGCCCAAAGCATCCGAAATTGAATCAACAGCAAACAAAGTACCTCGTTCCAAAAAACCGTTGCGACGGCTCACGTATGATTTACCGGAAACCGGATCAAATCGCCATTTCTCATCGCGCAGTGAATTGCCATCGTAAAAACTATAATTTAAAAGTACATTTACTATTGTTATTTTTATTATTATTATTAAATTTTGTTATTTATTTTGCAAAAATTTCGTCCGCACAATTTTTATTATATAATAATATAATTATAAATAATACTCACAACAAGTCATATCCACTTTCGTGATGTTGTGGATCCAAATACGATACTAAATTGGTAGTACTATATTGGGCCTGAATAGTACTTATAGCAAATAGCTGGAATACAAAACATTTTTGTAATAGATTTTAAAATGTTTAATTTTTTATTTGTAGCGCCGTCATTAATATATTTTGTTTTATATGTTTGCGCTATTCAAATTTCAATATTAAAGAAATAACATTAACAAAGATTATTTAATTTTTTAGATTTTAATTAGTAAAGGTTATTATTTATATTATGTATATATTTTTTATTTTTTTTTTTTATTTTAACATTAAGTATCATTTCTTTATATTTATAGAAAAAACATAAAAAATCCTTTTGACATATCTCTTAAGGGATTTTGTTTTTTAGCTAGTCATTTTTTTAATACTTTTAATAATAGCAATGAGAATTAATTTCGGCAGAGTTGTCCCGACACTTATTTAGCGAGGCGGGAAAACAATAACAAAGGGCTTGTAGCCAATTCTCTGTGACCTCTCGGATAATTTTGACAGTTAACAATACTCAAATACAATGTTGGAACTAATTTCGCTGACAGTTCAACGCCATTAGTTTGATTTGGTACACATGCTCACTATAATACATATTATCTAAGATGTTCACAATTTATGATTTTTTTAAATAGCTATCTTGCTATTTATATTCGGAATCGTGAATCATCACTTATTGTTCTTTACAGGGTGCGTGTGTATATGTTAATTGATGGCATTAATGTTCCGTTATTCCGAATCAATAACCTGTTTCAGAAAAAAGGTTATTAATAGCTAGAGGAATCTACTGATGAAGTGCTACACTTCGGTCTGCCGGGCCGGGATCGAACCGGCGACCTCCCATGGCTTATGGAACTGCAATTAAACAGATGTACGCCGGATATTCTTGTTGCGTCTTACATCTTACGAAGATGTCGACTCAATGCTGCAGAATTTTGCAATTTCTGCAAGCCTAGTCGGCCTTCGGATAGACGCAAATAAGTCGAAGGAACCCGTTGATATTGTTGATAAATTCTGTTACCTCGGATGCTTTTGTTAACTGTTGATTGAAGCGCAGACAATGACATCTGTGCTCGAATCAACAAGACCCGCTCAAGCTATGCGATGTTCAGCGTCGTCTTATAGTCAAAACTCAAGACGGAGAAAGTGGATGTGGATCGGTCATACCTTGCCGCGCGGTTCGGACAACATTGCAGCTCAAGCGTTCCAAGGAAGTCGTAGCAGAGGTAGCCTTATAAGGCTTTGGTCGCCTTTGTTGCAGATGCCCTATGTCCCGAATAGGAATTAAATGAACTAATAATATACTCGTCCTCTTTTTTAAAGCCTATAATAATCTTAAATGCTACATTTTAGCTATTACCTTTCTAAATAAATATTTTTTCGACGATACCGAAGAAAGATCGTTATACGTTATATAGCATACGTTTCATACGTTTACTTCATAAATATCTCCATATTTTTTTTTTGTATAATTTTTTCCTTAATCTTTTGCTTGCATACATTTATTTACACCTAATAGATTTCCAAGCACCAAGGTGGCGTTACTTCTTAAGGGAGTACTATTTGATTCATCTGTTTATTTATATGAAAGCTATTTTATCGATTTGTACTACACAACCCGCACATTTACCTACATATTATTTCCTTAAATTGTATTTTCTAAAATTTGTGTCAACTATTTGTAGATTAAAATGGCGATTTTATTTGGGTATTTTGAAGTTATAATTATACAGATATATAGTATATTATATAGGTGTGCACATCGATGTTTATAATAACCAATTAAAAACAAAAGCCCTTTCATTATTTGGATATTGATATTTTATGCGACGATTGTAAATAAAACTGGTTTTATCTTGTTTGTACGATGGTGTGTATATGCAAAACAAAGAGTGTGACCCGTAGCGTCTATCAGCAACACAATGACCTTAACAACTTCTTGGTTACTGAAGCGAGGTTGAAATATATTTTATTAATTATATTATATAATTTGGTTATAATCTGCAATTATGTATAATGTATAACAAACAACGAAACAACACATAAACTTGTTATTTTATTGATTTACTTCCTTATAAAGGGTGACCCGAACAGATTATTTACTTGTGTACTCAGTATGCAACAACCTTGAAAGCTTTTTATTTTCAGAGTTGTTAAATTAACGCCGATAGTATTTTTCGCGGTAATTTCTAAAAGCACCTCGCAGTGCACTCTCAAGATCGAAATGTGTATTCTTATGCAAATAGTTCAATATATAGAAGGACTACTCAAATACACCTACATAATGTTTACACATAATCGCTTTTGTACAATGTACACGTAAATTAACATCAGGAAATACTGTTTGATGACTAATTATTATTTACACACAAATTATATTCAATAATACATTTTTTGGCATCATCGGTCGTTGTTTCAATGCCATCATATTCATTTTCTTATATGTTTTGCTTATGAAAAACAAAGCGGAATTCTTGCTATTGAGAATAAAGGGCAAGGGAAAAAAGCATGTAAGCCACATTCAAAATGTGTGTTTAAATCTTAACAAAATATACATTTTACAAGCTTGCTTAAAATTAAAAAAAATCTCTTGGAATGTAATGAAAATAAGATCAAAATGACATCATTAATTATCTTTTATTTTTTTTACATAAATGCATTTTCTCATTTCTTTTATAGGAGTACTATGTTAATTCAGTTCTTCGCTTAGAGCAACATACAAAACTTACCACAATGCAAGTTATAACTAAATTGCACATATTCACTCTTTCACTGCACTAGTAAAATATAAAAATATAAGACTTTTGTATTGATTAAATCAACAAATAGTTCACGGTAAACATTCAACAAATGCGGAGTCTTCCGCGCACGCTGTTATACTGAACACAACTTCTTGTATAATGGTAAGGTAAGTAATCTTATACATCGAGATAATTCAGTGTATTTTCGGCATCATCGGCCGTATAACGGCGCCGGCATCATAAGTTGTTTCTTTATTGGAATATACATGCATATAGCAGATATTATATAGCTACTTGCTGAAGAATACAATTGATGCGCCTTTATACACTTATATAGTCATTGTGATTATGTATAATTGTATACAGAGGTATTTCTTATTTGTTAAATGAAAAAACACGTTCGGGGACTTTTTGCGATATGATTTCAAGTTCACTGGCAAAATGAAAGGCGCGTTTCTAATTGGAATGTTCAGTGTATCATTTAAAGAGGTTATCTGGTTAGGAGCAGACAAAGTCTAAAAAACTATTACTATAGTTGAGTTTAAAAATACCAATAATTACTTTCCAAAATACCGTGGATTATCCGAATATACTTATATAGAAAAATAGACAATATATAAACTCGTACTCTACTATAGTATATAAGGGTTTGTAAATATGTATTAAAATTACAAAGCATCGACAATTACCTATGCAATAGGAACATGTTGAAGTCCACTTAATTTAATACTACCTCAATCTTTATGTCATCTTTATGCTGACAATTTGCATAATTATTTATATTCAGCTTTATGTCGCACATTCCGAAAATAATAAATAAAATACATATTTATATAATCTATTAATGATTTAAGACTTAATGTTCTTCGTAAATGTATTTGCATTGACATTTATTGTGATCTATACTTTCATACCAAAATATAAAACACAACTTACAGTCTTTTTGGAATAGGAAAGTGTATCTGGACATACCTAAACGAAGATAACAAGTTTGTTTGAACTATAAATATTTAAATTTATAATTATAATTTAAAATACTACTTCATCTAGTTTGGATGACGTATAGTGGTTTTATTATGTATCATTAAATATTCAATAAAAAAAGTATTTAAACATACAACAATTGGTGTCTGCAATGTACCGTGAATTTATATAAATATATATATATATATATATATTTGTATTTCTGTTTATTTATTTTGTACTCAACAATATTAACAAAGTAGTTTTTTGGGTTTAAATTCTCTAACACCCTTTTAAGGGGTTAGGTTGGTTTCGAAGGCCAAAAAACACATGCTTTCTATTAAATTAAATGAAATATTTTATTTTAATAATTCAGCTAATCAAAGACACATATTTAACAAGTACTTTGTGAAATGTTTATTTATTCTTTTAAAAATTCAGCCGTTTGGGCCCATTCCCTGTGACCTCTCAGATGTGAATAGATGCGTATAGCTCCTGCTAGAACGAAGGAAAAAAACATGAAATATGGAAACATGGAGTTGAAATAGATTTATACAATATTTGTAATATTAGTTGTGATAAAAAAAAATAACAAATTCTACGTTCAAGCACTCGATAATTCTATTTTGAAGAAGTGTGCAAAATTTAACCAAGATCGGATAATAACTTTTTGAGAAATTTTGCCAACAAAATGATAGATTCGAGAAAATCGCGATTGAAGTTTTAAATTTAAATAACTCAAAAGTATTTATTTTATCTTAGAAGTAGAGAACCTGCTGTAGCGGCAATATCCAGAGCATCTTTTTGATCTTGTCTGTGGCGAATTCTTGCTTCTTGAGTCCCAGCGTCAGCTTTTTGTCAGTTCTGAGTATGCGATTTTCATCTTCTGTGTGGGCATACTCGTAGCTGATTCGGTCAAGTTTTAAATCCATACCGTGCATACAGAGTAATAAAGCTTATATCCCTTCCAGCAGCGACCAATGCAGCAATCTCGACTATTTTCGAAACAGCAAGAAGTATTTTGTGAGTGATTTTCCACATAAACTGGTTCATTATTTTGCGTAAAGCCACCAACGCCACCAGCACTACCTTGCTGAGTTCTTCATAAATGGACTTGATAGCTGATGAAACGTTATTTGGTAATGGATCATAATCGTGATTTAATGATGAAAGAGTATTCATAGTCGAGGCCGCTGCAAAGCACAAAATGTCAAGCAGAGTTTCCGAAGGCTCTGTATCTTAGAATTGTACTCCGATCGATTTCAAATTTGGGATAGTATTCTATGAATGTTGTAACATACTAGCTAATAAAAAAAAATTATAAAAATTTGATTTTTGGCAATTTTTAAACCCACATAATCGTAAAAAATACTTTTGGTCGCCAAACATCGGCGAGTGTGCGTAAACCGAATTTTGAGCTTGTTGTTTTTTACCAGGTAAACAATGTAGCGCAGTGAACTCTTCTAGAGATGCTATTATTATTTAAAGTAAAGAGTTGGCGAAAACAGCCTTATAATTTTGGAATTTTTTCCAAAATTTCTGTTAACTCCACTATACTCTTTTTAAATAAATTTTTTCATAAATTTAGGTCAAACATCATTCTTAAAGATTTAAGCACAAAAAACATAGTAGTACTAGTTATTTCTTAGCTTCCGATTAAATATGTTCATCCGCCACCGATAATTTATCTTTGGCTGACAGCTATTCTACGATCATCAAAGTCGCCGGCCGCCGGTCATATATGAAGAGTCGATAATTTAGGGTCGGCTGACAACTCTGAGATAAATAATATAATAACGATATTAGGGTTAGAAATCTTCTTATTCATATAGCGATTAATGAAGATCTTGTCAAATAGCTCGTGACGGTATAATTAACTGCCATTATAGGGTCACCTTACATATAAAAGATTATACGCGTAGGATAAAGTGCTGAGATCTTTAGAGAAAATACAAATACCTAAGTATTTGAAGTGTTTTGAGGACCCAAACATTAACGTGTTATATCGTTCATTTGATTGCTGGTTTAAGAATCTTGGGATGTGCAAAAGATGTTTCATCAATAGTGATTCCTGCGCTCGTGGGGTATACGTTCAAAGGTGGAAACTCTGAACATATATATATATATTAGGCATATTCAAAATAGATATCTCAAGAACATGCGCATGACTAACAACATGGCATGGCCAAGTTGTTAGAGTCACGTCAGGTTAAATTATGACTCCTAACCATCGGAAATGTGTTGTTAGTGTTAGAGCACAGTTGCTCCAATAGGAGTAGCACAGCACAAACAGCACATTAGCATGACCTGACCAGTCGAGATGAATCCGGTGTGTGCCATAGCAGTTGTAATAAGAAAATTCGTTGTTTTTGTTCAAAAAATACCGAATTATATAACTCCAAGAGAACAAATAACCTAAAAAGAAATATGGGAACTTTTTAATTATTATACAGACTGAACATTTTCTTCAAATTACATTGTAAAAATTAATAATATTAACAATCACATGATACAAACTTTTTTCAGATGAAAGTACACCAAGACACATAATATGGCTAGAGACGGCGAAATACCCACCATATTCAATCCGCGTCGAGTTCGAGCTCCATCTGTTGTTGTCACAGGAGATTCACCAAATGGACCATTTGGTGAATTCACCAATATTATAAATTCAAGTACACCACACCTCATCCATTCCGATTCAATAGCATCGGGTCATCCCGATGGTGTTGACAGTGTTGTATGCCTCCAAGGTTACAGTACAACCGGTGGTGGAACTCCGACACCACAAGCTGAAAACGCTCCACTGCCATTCTCGTCACACACACACAGTTCAAACAAATGCAAGGACACATGCTGCTCGGAATTAGCACAGAAGGTTAAACATCTACTCATTATTTTTACCAAAGACTAAATTACTAACAAATCTATATTACATTTTCTTACAAGA
The DNA here is from genome assembly GCA_027564075.1 of Bolitophila hybrida. Taxonomy (NCBI): domain Eukaryota; kingdom Metazoa; phylum Arthropoda; class Insecta; order Diptera; family Mycetophilidae; genus Bolitophila; species Bolitophila hybrida. The sequence continues at coordinate 9,633 of JANSTU010000297.1, forward strand.
TGTATTTTGGCGTATGTGTTACCATTCTGGTTACAGCCTCTTGGGTAGGTGCTACGCATTGTATAAAATTCATGTACATTCGACGCACTAGTCAAACACAACTAACACCCAGCGATATCGACATGATGATGGACGAGAATTCAACGTTATTCCCGAATTTTATAACCAAAACTACCACCGTTACATCGTTCAATGCACCGTTCTTTGCATCTTGGTTTTTCACGAATTTCGTAATTCTGTTCTTTCCAATTTATTTATTAGGTCGTTTTGCTGTAAAGAAATGCGAAAGTCCAAGAGAGATTCTAGGTGATGTACTCCGTGGTTTACGTGATAGAGGTTTTACGACTGGTCGATTTCTAAATCGATGCATAACCTTTTGTGTTCTGTGGCAGCTCACCACATATTTATATACTCTGTCACTTCGTGCACTGCTGGCCACCGATGTGATGGCTTTATTTGCAACAAATGTGGCATGTGCATATCTCTTGTCCTGGGTCATTCTACATGAGCAATTTGTCGGTATTCGAGTATGTGAACAATCAATTATAATAAATAAGAAATATTTTCAAAGATTTTTATATATAGATTGTAGCCGTTATAATGTGTGATACTGGAATCGCTTTGTTAGCATACATGGATGGTATTAATGAGAGCCCTACTCTGGTAGGTGTTGTATTGGCTGTTTTGGCCGCTGCCGGATATGCGGTATTCAAAGTAAGTTCCGCAAACAAATCTATGTACTTTTATATATAACAATAAGTATATATTATATAGGTGATGTTCCGGAAAGTTATGCGAGAACCACCAGTTGGACAGGTTGCGTTTACGTTCACTGTACTTGGATTATTGAATGCGTCAATGATGTGGCCGGTTTGTTTAGCCCTTTTCTTCTCGGGAGCAGAAAGTATGCCATTTGAACAGACATCCTGGATCATTTTGCTAATAGCAAGTGTTCTTATGCTTGGTATGTTTTTTATATAATTATTATACTCACTATCAAATATATCAAATAATTGATATTTCTTATAGTATTTCATATTTTGACACAATTCAGTGCGGCCGTAACATATAACATGTTTGTAACCCTGGGCTTAATTACATCTGTTCCTGTGTCTGCAGGTATTTTATTTAGTGTACGTGATTTAATGCTTAACTTATACATACTTTTTATTTCTTTTTTAATTTAGCCTTAGACGTCGTATTGTACGGTGCCAATTTTGCAGGAATGAAATTAGCGGGAATAGTTTTGATTGCAATTGGTTTCTTTCTGGTGATGTTTCCAAATAATTGGCCAGATTATATTACAAGACTAATTAGGTATGTGTGATTGTTGAATAAAATTAAAAAAAAACATATCGAAATTATGACTCCTGCTGCAATAATAAATATCTAGTACCACCTATAAAAAATTTCAAATAGAGACTATAATGAGTTATATTTCCTTGGTCTTTTTTGGAAGAAAATCAATGCTTTATTCTAAATTTTGCAACCAGTGATCTCGAAGCTATGATGCTTCCAAGAAATTAAAAAAAGAGCAATTTTTGTTACTATTTATATGACATACGATTCTCCTACTCCTCCCCACGAGGATGAGTATTGATTATTGATTCGAACTCACATAACATAAGGTGAAGTTTGTCCTAACCTATTTGCTGAGACAAATTTAGAAATTGCTGTAGCCATTGCATTGCACCTACCTACTTTTTTTTCATGGCTATTCGACAAGAAGTTCTCGATTTAGCAAAGAGTTCAAAGAGGGAATTTTTTGGCCTACGTTCTGCATAGATAGCTCAATTGGAAATGAGTATGGACTATATATAGATATATATAGAGTGAAGAACTCCTCTACATTATATATTCACAAAATACTTTCGTTAAGACCGACAAGACGGACCCTTGACGTCCTCAATACGTTAGTGATGAAAAAAAATCTATGAAATCTACACTTAGATGGATGAAATCTTTCCTGCGATTCTTCGGAATAGCCCATCCGCACTTTAGAACTTTACATTACGCTCTATAGGTGCTCTGCCAACTGTACATTTACGTTCCTATATATATATTATACGCCATAAAATGGGTAAATTAAAGTACCTTCCAAGTTTCTTTAAAAGTTCATTTCACTGGTTAAATGTACCATACGATATACTGCTAAAGTAACTTTACAAGTACATTAGAAGTTCATTTAACCTAACATTTTTTTTAAAATAACAAAATACATATATGTAAATAATAAATATAAATTATATTTTTATTCTGTATATATAGCTGATTCCAAATCCATATGAATTTTTGTCAAATGAATTTCTCTCAAGTAGAGGTTGTCACCACCGATTTTAATGGAAAATATTTCAATGATAAAAATATGCATTTTCGTCACCAAAAAAGTTAATTCTTGTCAACAAATTTTTCCGTGACAAAAATGCACTGCAGAGTCACTAAATAAATACTAAATACTCGTGTTTAGTTTTAAACCCCTTTTATTGGTTATTATGATTTAGTGACACAAATTTAATCCTCGGCAGTGAATTCTTCTCACCAAATAATTTGGTGACAAAAATGCACTTGAGAATCCAAAATACCATGTTATCCACCGTGAGATTCGAACCTGCGAGTAAGCCAAATGTGTAAATGCATTTATTGATGTTCCCATTATTTTGTTTATATATATATATATAATTAATTTCATGTATAGTCCGAGATACAGTTTCGGAAGTATTTGTTTAAACAGCGCTGCTATTTTTAATATAATGTACTTCAGCTATTTTAAAAATACTCTTAAAGAACAACGACTGTTGGTTATTAAAATGTGTGTACTCTATCTAAAACAACCATGAAAAGTAGTGTACTACTACTACTTTAAATGTACTCTTAAACAACATTGAGTCGGTAACACCTTTAAAGTATGACCGAAAAATAATTATAACATTCAAAGAACTTCAGCTTCTATTCATGAACTTGGAAGTTCTTTAAGACTGAATTATCCAAAGAGATTCCTAGAGAGAACATTACACGATTTATACTAGAGACATGGTGACAACATCGTTTGACAGTTGATTTTTGAATGGCTGTGTATGAAATGGCCGACGGCATATAAACAAATGTCATTTGTAACGCACACATTCTCAAAATTATGCCGTTTAAATACACGTTTCGATTTTGACATGAACATGAACAAAAATCACAGAAAAAGTTCAGATTGTGTATTCTAGGTAACCCTATGGAATTATAAGTACCTTTTGGGCTGTTAAGGTAGCATTGATCAAACCAAGAACCACCGCAGCGGCACTGCTCAATATATTTATATAGGTTGTTTGGTCTATGTCTACATGCTTACACCCTGGATGAAAGTTCGTTCATTTCGAAACTCAACTGAACTGCGGTAAGTCTTTCAATATAATTAGTATGATCTTTATTAATTAAGTCTCTTGAAAGGATAATAGATAATATATTATATATATTACTAGCAACTACCATTTATCGCAAACAGGACGTCCTTAAACTGTTAAACTGTAAACATACTTTCCACAACGACTGAATGCTTGAAGCGATATCCTGCGTTGATTTGTGTAGACTCATCTAAACAACGCAAGTTTTATGGAAAAAGTTGAAGTAGACTGCTAAAACCATGCGATTCAGATTGCAACTCAAGCTCAAGATACTGCAGAGATCTTTCCAACATTAGAGTAGAATATTTTTCAATGATGATGTTGGTTTTAGAGCATGTTTTTGCGTCGCATTGATTGGCATTGGGAACACTTAATATATTTTCTTTATCTACGTTTAATTTATTTCTTTCTAAATAAATTGATTTTAGACTTTTTATACACCTTTGATGGTTAACACATTGGAAGTCAAAGAGAAATATGTTTTTATTCTCACTTGTTGATTTGTTACTCTTTAAAATATATTAAATAAAAATAATATTTGGAATTTTTCGAATTTTCAGAAATATCATTTTGTTAGGACATAGTGCCAGGTAAGTGTATCAACCCGTATTATATGTAATTTCAATATTTTTCTTCTGATTGAAAACATATTTAATGTAAATCAGATATTTCCTGTGACGCAAGTTTTTCCTACATTCTTCCAGTAAATTAATAAAGCTTTTACAAATGTTGAAGTTGTCTGTAAATTATATATAAAGTTTCACTATCCGTAGAACTATAAAATGTATTACAAAATAAAATATTACAACTAAATATTTTAATTCGACGATACTTATACATATTGTACATAAATTGGATTCCACGTGATATAATACTATTTAAATATATGATGACATTTTTTTACAAAAACACCAAAAACTTTATATAGAATCAATATTATGAAGATAATTATACACGTCCTTTGTATAAATATAAGTAGTCTCTTTATTATTCTCAATATTTTTGTTTGTATATGCCTCACGATAGGCACAACCAAGCCTTCAAAGGTAAGATGGAAGAACATTAATAGCATTTGTAATTGCGCGAGTATGTCAACACACAAACAATACACACACTTATACACACCCTCACACACACACTTTCAAGCACCATTGCAGGTTTGCTTCTGTAGCTCATGAAAATTAACTAAATTATTAAAAATCTATTTAATTGCACGTTGAATGCACACGTATACACAAACAAAAATACACAAATATGTAGATAATAAATAATATATATGTAATAAAATACATACTATTGTATTCTTTATCTACATATATTATAAATTTTGTCTTAATAAAATAATGTATTTCCATCTGTACCAGCTCGTCTATTTGAAATTTATATATTTTTATTTTGGCAAAAGTGGCCTTATTACGACGTTATAATATGACAAAATAATTAAGCACATTATTTTATTACCTATGATTATTTATAGCCACTAAATAAAATTTATTTACTTAAACAACTACTTTTATATGCTACCGTTTAAGTAATAATACACTGCAATATTTTAAAGCAAAACATCTAAGCATTTCGCCTATAATAACATAAAGTTGAAAACCGTCATTTGCTTTGAATCAAAACACTGCGTAAATAATAGTACTTTTTTTAAATAAAAAACCATCATCATATTTTTAAATAAATATCTCTATTTTTCTCTAACAAAAAAAAAACTAAACCTTTCCCTATACACACACTAACCAATTCTATCATTTTCCAAATACTATCTTTCTGTATATGTGCCCAAACACACTCATTATTGGCTAACGCAAAACCGCATAAACCGTTTTGAATGGAAATAGCAGACCAGCATTTTGTAGAAGAGACACTATTGTAGCCTCCTCTGCGCATTCGTCCAGATAGACGAGCGAGCCTTTTTTTAAATAGTTCCAATGAAAAAATGAATTCCAAGCACGGTAAGTGAATTACGGCACACATACACACTTAACTATACAAATACCTATCTAGTTTTTTGTTTTTTTATAAATTAGTAAATATTAGCAACTGTAGCCTTATAGATTTTTGGTTTATTGTTATAATAATATAATAATCGTACAACCCAGCAAGAAATTATATAACCGTATGTTTATATTTTAATATCTTAAACATGTCAAAATTTAATATTGCCAATTAGATATTAAAATAATAATAATAAGTAAATCGTCAAAAATAAATCCAGATGAATTCGCTATCATGAAAGAAATAGCAATATGTAACAATTCGAAAAGAGCAAGGAAAAACTTGAGATGGATATTTTACTTTTCTATGTACATTTTAGATTTTATTTGAGAACTTGTGCAAAGGTGTTTTTGCAACAATTTCAGCATTACTAACTTTATGTCTAGCATAAACTGTTTAGAACTTAAATAAAGTAGAAAAATGTTTAAGCATTTTTTGAAACCAAAAATATTGAAGATTTTACTTAATTTATATGGCCTACAACCATCTGTTGGTTTGAGCCTTGCTCAAGAAACAGCGGCGTCTTTCTATCGTTCTACCTGGCCAGTTTCGCTTCAACAGTTTACCTGGAACACGGTGATCTTCTATCCACAGTACATGACCTAACCATCTCAGTCTTTTACGCAATCTTATCGCGGTACAGCGATGATTAACCGCTTGCGCCAGCGGTCATTATCATTGACGGGTCAGAAAGTAGTATCAGTAGTAGAATCCGATACTAAGACGTAAGACTTTTCTTTTGAAGACTCGTAACTTGAGCCCGGCACTTTGGGTTATGCACCTCGCTTTAGATCCATATGTAACGACTGTTCGTAATAGAGTTCGATACAACTTACACTTGAGTTTTCGGTAAAGTATTCGAAGCAGTTTATGAAGACCAAAAAACCTGTTTCCAGATGTAATTCTCCTTCTTACTTTATCTCCGATATTGCACTTCCATTGACCTGTGATCCAAGATACAAAAAATTGTCGACCACTTCTACTTTTTGTGTGTGCATGGGTTGTTGACTGATGTAGATGTAACCATGTATTTAATTTTAAACTCATTCACTTCCAATCCTAACGATGAAGCACCACTTTCCGATTCCGCGAACATAATTTTTTTTAAAGATCGTACGGAGAAGTAGTTTCAAAATATTCCGAGAGTTTTCCCCTAACTCTTACTTATGACCGTACATCTGTTGACGTTAGCTTAGCTATGGCGATAAGCTTTTGGGGTAATCCAAAAACAGACAAAATCAGCCAAAAATATTTCACGAAGCTGCCATATAAGTTATGCGTTTCAAAGTTGAATCCTCACTGATAATCGACAATGTTTTCCTCCGCATATGGCAATACACATTTGCAAACATCTGTTCAGTAGAGTTATTATTATAATAGTAATAGACAAATGATAATGCTCTCTACTATATATTAAAAGTTTTCCGGAAGGGTGTCAGAAAGCGGCGATTTATTATTCTTGAGATTGAGAATAACATCCCTTACTTCTTGTAGTGATGGTTTAGTCCTTACGTTCTTTACTTTTCTGTAAAGTTCTCTCGTATAATTAGGGCAGTTCAACCGCTCTATTTCTGCGAAAACTTTCTGTTCCAGCTCTTGTTTTTGTATTGCGGAACAATTTTTGCTCGCGATATCCGGTTTTCACTGGTAATCCTTCATTTTGGCTCGAGTTTCTCGATGGAGCGTTTTTTGACGTGCTTGACCACTCATTCGGACTTTCCGTCCCCTCCACCGTAGAACTTCTTTTGCAACACACTACTGTCTTCCTTAGTCTCTTCACATGTCGTTCGTCGAGGTTTATTCCTGCGCTATTTCTGTCGCAAAAAAACGCTCTTCCATTTGGACCTGCTTGACTTCATTCCTTTTCAGCAGCTCGATGTCGTGTCTTCGAAGTCTCATAATAGCTATATGTAAGCCTATAGTCGGTCGGTACATGTCTTCTCTACCAACATTCTCATTAAAATCAATGAGAATTATTTGTATATCTCTTCAGCCCATGTAAGTTTTTTTACCATATTACATATGCTGACCTCCTAAGTAAATTTGGAATATCTTTTTCCACAAAATATTCTCCCATATTTTTCAAATAATATTTTCAATGAGACCCTGTCGATATTCACCATAAATATATATAAGGTTTTCTGAAATTACCGGAATTATAATTAAAAATTTAAAATCCAGTTTTTTCAGAAAATGTTAAATTTTAGTTCCTTTTATCTCTCAAGCAGTGGTTTACAAACCTATCTGGCAGATTCCCGGTCCGAGAAGAAAGGTCACTTTCCACGTCTCGCAACCGTAGGATACGACTGATTAGAGGCAGAGCACAGATGTAAATATATTTCTCCATCAACAGTCAACTAGCTTCCGTGGTAGCAGAATTGATCAACAATCTCAATGGGATCCGCGATTAGTTGGATGGGCTGTACCCGCGCACTTGTGTTGAGCCGCATTTCCTTCTTATACTTTTAATGTTCCTATATTCTAGGTAATGAAGTTATTATCTTCTCTCGCATTTAGTAATAATTTTACCCAAATCAACTATTCTGAAAAATCAAATAACATAACAACAGCAACATAGCTATCGAAGCAATAAAGACTAAAGCTGGCTAGTTAATAGATATTTAAATATTTACTATTTTTTAATAAGAATAAACATAATCTATAAATGGTTCTTTGTTGGGATGATTGATTTATGTAGATTTCTTGTATACCTATTTATTAATTTAATAATTAATGTATGTGTAATCAATGTTCTTGTGTATTGAAATCTGCTCTGTCGCTTGTGTACTCTACAAACTATTTACGCATAATGTATGTATATTTGTATTTACTAATTTAATAACATGAAAATTTAGTAACAATAAAATATGTTTTGTTATTTATCTTTAATTTATAAAAACATATAACGCTAAATAACAATTCACATTTAGATTTTAATCAAAAGCACAATATAGATAATAGATATTATTTAAACAATTTCATAAATTAGTAATTTTATTGTTCGCTCATATTTTCAGATGGGGTCGAGGTCTTTGCAGCGGCACCTCCACAGGCCATCATTCCACTGACATAGACTATCGTACCGGTTATATTCGATCGCACCTTAGGTCTCCATCTGGCCGAGTAAGATGACCGAATCAATTATACATAAAAAGCCGAAATGTTCCGGAATTACCAATGTTTGCCATGGTCTCACGGCCAGTGCGTCCGTTAAAGTAAATTCTAAACATAACGGACCCTAGCCGATATCGAAAAAAAGTATATTTGGTATGATTATTCGGGTGCACGATTCGTTATAAAATGCACTCCAAAATATAAATGTTAATTAAATTTTGTATACGGATTTTTTATTTTATTTAAACAAAATATATATGCCGTATGTAATGTTTTTTTATGTGAGGGATTGATGTTCACCAATTAGAATATTATATATAATTGTTGTTTTAATTAATAGTTTAATATAAAATTTGTATTGTCGAAAATGTATTATTGAATGTTCGTATAAAACTGTTCTATGTGTTGAATTGTTGTTGTTCAAACTGAGCTGTTATTGTTGATTATGGTGAGTTATAATATGAATATATAACATTTTATAATTACATTGTAAAATTTTCTAATTAGGTTTGTATAAAGTGATCATTATTATAAGTATTTGTGAATGTAAATTTGATTATATATGATATCAAATTCATCACAAATTCTTTTACATAATATTCAAACAATACATCAGTGAATATAGAGACAAAACACCAATTGCTATGTCCAGTGTGATATTAGTTTATTCAAAACCCAGGGTTTAATAATAATAAATATTTAAAAAAAACACAATTTATTTGCATGCATATTTTAATGAAGATTATATACTTAAAAAGTGTAAAGTGTAAACTTCGGTAACTCACAAAATTACCCTGATGGTTTGGAGTGTTAATTTTGCCCTGATGTGACTAAAAACTTTTCAAAACAAATGCATATATTTTTAAATTATTTCTATGCACCGATATTTATATATTGCTATTTATATTCAGAATCGTTTATCATCAACGCTATCATAACTTCAATACAGAGTGATTGATGGCATCAATGCCCCGCTTTACCAAAATCAATAGGAACCTACTGCCTTGAGATGCAACATTCGTGTTTATGCTTACTATGATGATTTTTGGTGGTATACAAAAATTTAATTATAAAAGAAAACAAATTTTATTTTTGAAACCAAATTTAAATTTCATTTTTATAATTACTATAAAGTTTAGAAAAAACGACAATATAGATAACGGTATTCAGATTTTTTCTAGAACTACGAGAATGTGTGGTTCTAGCGTTTCTAAAAGAGTCCGGAGTAGAGGCTTCGACAATCGAAATGTAGTATGAAAATATTATAATATTATATGTTAATTTTTGCCAATTCAAATAAATTACCGGCATAACTTAGTTCTTTCTATATAAAGGTGTGTTTTTTTTAGAGGTTAGGTTTTCAAGATGAAATAAAACGCATATAATTTAATGTTATGGCCAAGAATTTAGCTT